>JANJGN010002789.1:0-55000 GCA_026770705.1 Isurus oxyrinchus
GCCCCTACACCCCTCCCAATCTCTGTAACCTCCTCCAGCCTCTACAACCCTCCCTATCTCTGTAACCTTCTCCGGCCCCGACAACCCTCCCTATCTCGTGAACCTCCTCCAACTCCTATAACCCTCCCTACCTCTGTAAACTCCTCCAGCCCCTGCAACCCTCCCTATATATGTAACATCCTCCAGCCCCTACACCCCTCCCTATCTCTGTAACCTCCTCCAGCCCCTAAACCCCTCCCTGTCTCTGTAACCTCCTCCAGCCCCTACACCCCTCCCAATCTCTGTAACCTCCTCCAGCCTCTACAACCCTCCCTATCTCTGTAACCTTCTCCGGCCCCGACAACCCTCCCTATCTCGTGAACCTCCTCCAACTCCTATAACCCTCCCTACCTCTGTAAACTCCTCCAGCCCCTGCAACACTCCCTATATATGTAACCTCCTCCAGCCCCTACAACCCTCCCGATCTCTGTAAACTCCTCCAGCCCCTACAGCCCTCTTTATCTCTGTAACCTCCTCCAGACCCTACAATCCTCCCTATCTCTGTAAACTCCTCCAGCCCCTACAAACTTAACAATCTCTATAACCTCCTCCAGCCCCTACAACCCTCTTTATCTCTGTAACATCCTCCACCCCCTACACCCATCACAATCTCTGTAACCTCCTCCAGCCCCTACACCCATCTCTATCTCTGTAATCTCCTCCAGCCCCTACACCCCTCCCTATCTTTGTAAACACCTCCAACCACTACAACCCTCCCGATCTCTGTAACCTCCTCCAGCCCCTACACCGCTCCCTATCTCTGTAAACACCTCCAACCATTACAACCCTCCCTATCTCTGTAAACTCCTACAGCCCCTCCAAAACTCCCTATCTCTGTAACCTCCTCCAGCCCCTACAACCCTCCTTATCTCTGTAAACTCTTCCATCCCCTACAACACTCCCTAGTTCTGTAACCTCTTGCAGCCCATCCAACCCTCCCTATCTCTGTAACCTCCTCCATCACCTCCAATTCTCCCCATCTCTGTAACATCCTCCGGCCCCGACAACCCTCACTATCTCTGTAACCTCCTCCAGTCCCTGCTACCCTCCATATCTCTGTTACCTCCTCCACTACCTACCCTCCTCCCTATCTGTGTAAGCTCCTCCAGCCCCTACATGTCTCCCTATCTCTATAACCTCCTCCAGCCCCTACAACCCTCCCTATCTCTGTAACCTCCTGCAGCCCTTACAAACCTCCCTATCTCTGTTACCTCCTCCTAATCGTATAACACTCCCTATATCTGTAACCTCCTCCAGCCCCTCCAACACTCCATATCTCTGTACACTCCTCCAACTCCTATTAACCTCCCTACCTCTGTAACCTCCTCCAGGCCCTACAACCCTCCCTATCTCTGTAACCTCCTCCTGCCTCAACAACCCTCCCTATCTCTGTAACCTCCTCCTACTCCTTTCACACTCCCTGTATCTGTAACCTCCTCCAGCCCCTACAACACTCCCGATCCCTGTAACCTCCTCCACCCCCTACACCCATCACTATCTCTGTATCCTCCTCCAGCTCCTTCTCCCATCCCTATCTCTGTAACCTCCTCCAGCCCCTACACCACTCCCTATCTTTGTAAACACCTCCAACCACTACAACCCTCCCGATCTCTGTAACCTCCTCCAGCCCCTACACCCCTCCCTATCTCTGTAAACACCTCCAACCATTACAACCCTCCCTACCTCTGTAAACTCCTACAGCCCCTCCAAAACTCCCTATCTCTGTAACCTCCTCCAGCCCCTTCAAACCTCCCTATCTCTGTAAACCACTCCAGCGCCTACAACACTCCCTAGTTCTGTAACCTCTTGAAGCCCGTCCAACCCTCCCTATCTCTGTAACCTCCTCCATCACCTCCAATTCTCCCCATCACTGTAACATCCAACGGCCCCTACAACCCTCACTATCTCTGTAACCTCCTCCAGTCCCTGCTACCCTCCATATCTCTGTTACCTCCTCCACTACCTACCCTCCTCCCTATCTGTGTAAGCTCCTCCAGGCCCTACATGTCTCCCTATCTCTATAACCTCCTCCAGCGCCTACAACCCTCCCTAACTCTGTAACCTCCTGCAGCCCTTACAACCCTCCCTATCTCTGTTACCTCCTCCTAATCGTATAACACTCCCTATATCTGTAACCTCCTCCAGCCCCTACAACTCTCCCTATCTCTGTTACCTCCTCCAGCCCCTCCAACACTCCATATCTCTGTAAACTCCTCCAACTCCTATTAACCTCCCTCCCTCTGTAAACTCCTCCAGCCCCTACAACCCTCCCTATCTCTGTAACCTCCTTCTGCCTCAACAACCCTCCTTATCTCTGTAACCTCCTCCTACTCTTATAACACTCCCTATATCTGTAACCTCCTCCAGCCCCTACAACACTCCCGATCCCTGTAACCTCCTCCACCCCCTACACCCATCCCTATCTCTGTAACCTCCTCCAGCCCCTACACCCATCCCTATCTCTGTAACCTCCTCCAGCCCCTACAACCAGCCCTATCTCTGTAACATTCTCCAGCCCCTAAAATCCTCCCTATCTCTGTAACCTCCTCCAGCCCCTACACCCCTCCCTATCTCTGTAACCTCCTCCAGCCCCTACACCCCTCCATATCTCTGTAACCTCCTCCAGCCCCTACACCCCTCCCTATCTCTTTAACCTCCTCCAACTCCTATAACTCTCCCTATCTCTGTATCCTCCTCCAGCGCCTACAAGCCTCCCTATCTTTGTAACCTCCTCCGGCCCCTACAACCCGCCATATCTCTGTAACAGCCCCCAGCCCTAAACCCCACCCTATCTCTGCAACCTCCTCCAGCCCCTACACCCAACCCTATCTCTGTAACCTCCTCCAGCCCCTACACCCCTCCCTGTCATGTAACCTGCTCCAGCCCCTACACCCCTCCCTATCTCTGTAACCTCCTCCAGCCCCTACACCCCTCCCTGTCATGTAACCTGCTCCAGCCCCTACACCCCTCCCTATCTCTGTAACCTCCTCCAGCCCCTACACCCCTCCCTATCTCTGTAACCTCCTCCAGCCCCTACACCCCTCCCTATCTCTGTAACCTCCTCCAGCACCTACACCCCTCCGTATCTCTGTAACCTCCTCCAGCCCCTCCAACCCTCGCTATCTCTGTAACCTCCTCCAGTCCCTCCAACCCTCCCTATCTCTGTAACATTCTCCGGCCCCGACAAACCTCCATATCTCGTGAACCTCCTCCAACTCCAATAACCCTGCCTACCTCTGTAAACTCCTCGAGCCCCTGCAACCCTCCCTATATATGTAAACTCCTCCAGCCCCTACAACCCTCCCTATCTCTGTTACCTCCTCCAGCCCCTACAACCCTCCCTATCTCTGTTACCTCCTCCAGCCCCTCCAACCCAACCTATCTCTGTAATATCCTTCAGCCCCTACATCCTCCCCATCTCTGTAGCATCCTCCAGCACTTACACAGTTCCCTATATCTGTAACCGCTGCCAGCCCGTACAAACCCTCCCTATATCTGTAACCTCATCCAGCCCCTACAACCCTCCCTATCTCTGTAACCTCCTGCAGCCTTACAACCCTCCCTATCTCCGTTACCTCCTCCTACTCCTATAACACTCCCTATATCTGTAACCTCCTCCAGCCCCTACAACCCTCCCAATCTCTGTTACCTACTCCAGCCCCTCCAACACTCCATATCTCTGTAAACTCCTCCAACTCCTATTACCCTCCCTACCTCTGTAACCACCTCCAGCCCCTACAACCCTCCCTATCTCTGTAAACTCCTCCTGCCTCAACAACCTTTCCTATCTCTGTAACCTCCTCCTACTCCTATAACACTCCATATATCTGTAACCTCCTCCAGCCCCTACAACACTCCCGTTCCCTGTAACCTCCTCCACCCCCTACACCCATCCCTATCTCTGTAACCTGCTCCAGCCCCTACACCCATCCCTATCTCTGTAACCTCCTCCAGCCCCTACACCCTCCCTATCTCTGTAACCTCCTCCAGACCCTACACCCATCCCTATCTCTGTAACCTCCTCCAGACCCTAAAACCCTCCCTGTCCCTGTAACCTCCTCCAGCCCCTACACCCCTCCCTGTCTCTGTAACCTCCTCCAGCCCCTACACCCCTCCCTATCTCTGTAACCTCCTCCAGCCCCTACAACCCTCCCTATCTCTGTAACCTTCTCCGGCCCCGACAACCCTCCCTATCTCGTGAACCTCCTCCAACTCCTATAACCCTCCCTGCCTCTGTAAACTCCTCCAGCCCCTGCAACCCTCCCTATATATGTAACCTCCTCCAGCCCCTACAACCCTCCTTATCTCTGTTACCTCCTCCAGACCCTCCAACCCAACCTATCTCTGTAATATCCTTCAGCCCCTACACCCCTCCCCATCTCTGTAGCATTCTCCAGCACTTACACAGCTCCCTATATCTGTAACCGCTGCCAGCCCCTACAAAACCTCCCTATGTCTGTAACCTCATCCAGCCCCTACAACCCTCCCTATCTCTGTAATGTCCTCCAACCCCTAGAACCCTCACTGTCTCCTTAACCTCCTCCAGCCCCTTCAACCTTCCCCATCTCTGTAACCTCCTCCAGCCCCGACAACCCTCCCTATCCCTGTAACATCCTCCTCCTGCCCCTACAACCCTCCCTATCTCTGTAACCTTCTCCAGCCACTACACCGCTCCTTAACTCTTTAACTGCCTCCATCCCCTACACACCTCCCTATCTCTGTAACCTTCTCCAGCCACTACACCGCTCCTTAACTCTTTAACTGCCTCCATCCCCTACACCCCTCCCTATCTCTGTAACCTCCTCCAGCCCCTACAACCCTCCCGATCTCTGTAAACTCCTCCAGCCCCTACAACCCTCTTTATCTCTGTAACCTCCTCCAGCCCCTACAATCCTCCCTATCTCTGTAAACTCCTCCAGCCCCAACAAACCTACCCATCTCTGTAACCTCCTCCAGCCCCTACACCCCTCCCTATCTCTGTAACATCCTCCAGCCCCTACACCCCTCCCTATCTCTGTAAACACCTCCAACCACTACAACCCTCCCTATCTATGTAACCTCCTCCAGCCACTCCACCCCTCCCTATCTCTGTGAACACCTCCAACCATTACAACCCTCCCTATCTCTGTAAACTCCTACAGCACCCCCAAAACTCCCTTTCTCTGTAACCTCCTCCAGCACCTACACCCCTCCCGATCTCTGTAACCTCCTCCAGCCCCTACACCCCTCCCGATCTCTGCAACCTCCTCCAGCCCCTACAACCCTCCCTATCTCTGTAAACTCCTCCAGCCCCTACAACACTCCCTAGTTCTGTAACCTCTTGCAGCCCGTCCAACCCTCCCTATCTCTGTAACCTCCTCCATCACTTCCAATTCTCCCCATCTCTGTAACATCCTCCAGCCCCGACAACCCTCACTATCTCTGTAACCTCCTCCAGTCCCTGCTACCCTTCATATCTCTGTTACCTCCTCCACTACCTACCCTCCTCCCTATCTGTGTAAGCTCCTCCAGGCTCTACATGTCTCCCTATCTCTATAACCTCCTCCAGCCCCTACAACCCTCCCTATCTCTGTAACCTCCTGCAGCCTTTACAACCCTCCCTATCTCTGTTACCTCCTCCTAATCGTATAACACTCCCTATATCTGTAACCTCCTCCAGCCCCTACAACCCTCCCTATCTCTGTTACCTCCTCCAGCCCCTCCAACACTCCATATCTCTGTAAACTCCTCCAACTCCTATTAACCTCCCTACCTCTGTAACCTCCTCCAGCCCCTACAACCCTCCCTATCTCTGTAAACTCCTCCTGCCTCAACAACCCTCCCTATCTCTGTAACCTCTTCCAGCCCCTACACCCATCCCTATCTCTGTAAACTCCTCCAGCCCGTACAACCAGCCCTATCTCTGTAACCTCCTCCAGCCCCTACAACCCTCCCTATCTCTGTAACCTCCTCCAGCCCCTAAAACCCACCCTATCTCTGTAACATGCTCCAGCCCCTACACCCCTCCCTGTCTCTGTAACATCCTCCAGCCCCTACACCCCTCCCTGTCTCTGTATCCTGCTCCAGCCCCTACACAACTGCCTATATCTGTAAACTCCTCCAGCCTCTACACCCCTCCCTATCTCTGTAACCTCCTCCAGCCCCTACACCGCTCCCTATCACTGTAACCGCCTCCAGCCGCTCCAACCCTCGCTATCTCTGTAACCTCCTCCAGTCCCTCCAACCCTCCCTATCTCTGTAACCTTCTCCGGCCCCGAAAACCCTCCCTGTCTCGTGAACCTCCTCCAACTCCGATAACCCTGCCTACCTCTGTAAACTCCTCCAGCCCCTGCAACCTTCCCTATATATGTAACCTCCTCCAGCCCCTACAACCCTCCCTATCTCTGTTACCTCCTCCAGCCCCTCCAACCCAACCTATCTCTGTAATATCCTTCAGCCCCTACAACCCTCCCCATCTCTGTAGCATCCTCCAGCACTTACACAGTTCCCTATATCTGTAACCGCTGCCAGCCCCTACAAACCCTCCATATATCTGTAACCTCATCCAGCCCCTACAATCCTCCCTATCTCTGTAAACTCCTTCAGCCCCTACACCGCTCCCTATCACTGTAACCTCCTCCAGCCCCTCCAACCCTCGCTATCTCTGTAACCTCCTCCTCCTGCCCCTACAACGCTCCCCATCTCTGTAACCTCCTCCAGCCCCTACAACCCTCCCTATCTCTGTAACCTTCTCCAGCCACTACACCCCTCCTTAACTCTTTTACTGCCTCCAGCCCCTACACACCTCCCTATCTCTGTAACATCCTCCAGACCCTACAACCCTCCCGATCTCTGTAAACTCCTCCAGCCCCTACAACCCTCTTTATCTCTGTAACCCCCTCCAGCCCCTACAATCCTCCCTATCTCTGTAAACTCCTCCAGCCCCTACAAACCTACCCATCTCTGTAACCTCCTCCAGCCCCTACAACCCTCTTTATCTCTGTAACCTCCTCCAGCCCCTACAACACTCCCTAGTTCTGTAACCTCTTGCAGCCCGTCCAACCCTCCCTATCTCTGTAACCTCCTCTATCACCTACAATTCTCCCCATCTCTGTAACATCCTCCGGCCCCTACAACCCTCCCTATCTCTGTAACCTCCTCCAGTCCCTGCTACCCTCCATAGATCTTTTACCTCCTCCACTCACTACCCTCCTCCCTATCTCTGTAAGCTCCTCCAGAACCCTACATGTCTCCCTATCTCTATAACCTCCTCCAGCCCCTACAACCCTCCCTATCTCTGTAACCTCCTGCAGCCCTTACAACCCTCCCTATCTCCGTTACCTCCTCCTACTCCTATAACACTCTCTATATCTGTAAACTCCTCCAGCCCCTACAAACCTCCCTATCTCTGTTACCTACTCCAGCCCCTCCAACACTCCATATCTCTGTAAACTCCTCCAAATCCTATTACCCTCCCTACCTCTGTAACCTCCTTCAGCCCCTACAACCCTCCCTATCTCTGTAACCTCCTCCAGCCCCTACAACCCACCCTATCTCTGTAACATCCTCCAGCCCCTACAACCCTCCCTGTCCCTGTAACCTCCTCCAGCCCTTACACCCCTCCCTGTCTCTGTAACCTCCTCCAGCCCCTACACCCCTCCCTATTTCTGTAACCTCCTCCAGCCCCTACAACCCTCCCTATCTCTGTAACCTTCTCCGGCCCCGACAACCCTCCCTATCTCGTGAACCTCCTCCAACTCCTATAACCCTGCCTACCTCTGTAAACTCCTCCAGCCCCTGCAACCCTCCCTATATATGAAACCTCCTCCAGCCCCTACAACCCTCCCTAACTCTGTAACCTCCTCCAGCCCCTACAACCCTCCCTATCTCTGTAAACTCCTCCTGCCTCAACAACCCTCCCTATCTCTGTAACCTCCTCCTACTCCTATAACACTCCCTATATCTGTAACCTCCTCCAGCGCCTACAACACTCCCGATCCCTGTAACCTCCTCCACCCACTACACCCATCCCTATCTCTGTAACCTCCTCCAGCCCCTACACCCATCCCTATCTCTGTAAACTCCTCCAGCCCCTACAACCAGTCCTATCTCTGTAACATTCTCCAGCCCCTACAATCCTGCCTATCCCTGTGAGCTCCCCAAGCCACTCCACCCCTCCCTATCTCTTTAACCTCCTCCAACTCCTAAAGATCTCCCTATCTCTGTAACATCCCCCAGCCCCTAAACCCCTCCCTATCTCTGTAACCTCCTCCAGCCCCTACACCCATCCCGATCTCTGTAATCTCCTCCAGCCCCTACACCCCTCCCTGTCTCTGTATCCTGCTCCAGCCCCTACACAACTCCCTATATCTGTAAACTCCTCCAGCCTCTACACCCCTCCCTATCTCTGTAACCTCCTCCAGCCCCTACACCGCTCCCTATCACTGTAACCTCCTCCAGCCCCTCCAACCCTCGCTATCTCTGTAACCTCCTCCAGTCCCTCCAACCCTCCCTGTCTCTGTAACCTACTCCGGCCCCGACAACCCTCCCTATCTCGTGAACCTCCTCCAACTCCGATAACCCTGCCTACCTCTGTAACCTCCTACAGCCCCTGCGACCTCTCCTATATATGTAACCTCCTCCAGCCCCTACAACCCTCCCTATCTCAGTTACCTCCTCCAGCCCCTCCAACCCAACATATCTCTGTAATATCCTTCAGCCCCTACAACCCTCCCCATCTCTGTAGCATCCTCCAGCACTTACACAGTTCCCTATATCTGTAACCGCTGCCAGCCCCTACAAACCCTCCCTATATCTGTAAACTCATCCAGCCCCTACAACCCTACCTATCTCTGTAATGTCCTCCAGCCCCTACAAACCTCACTGTGTCTTTAACCTACTCCAGCCCATGCAACACTCCCTATCTCTGTAACCTCCTCCAGCCCCGACAACCCTCCCTATCCCTGTTACCTCCTCCTCCTGCCCCTACAACGCTCCCCATCTCTGTAACCTCCTCCAGCCCCTACAACCCTTCCTATCTCTGTAACCTTCTCCAGCCACTACACCCCTCCTTAACTCTTTAACTGCCTCCAGCCCCTACACACCTCCCTATCTCTGTAACCTCCTCTAGACCCTACAACCCTCCCGATCTCTGTAAACTCCTCCAGCCCCTACAACCCTCTTTATCTCTGTAACCTCCTCCAGCCCCTACAATCCTCCCTATCTCTGTAAACTCCTCCAGCCCCTACAAACCAACCGATCTCTGTAACCTCCTCCAGCCCCTACAAACCTCTTTATCTCTGTAACCTCCTCCAGCCCCTACAATCCTCCCGATCTCTGTAACCTCCTCCAGCCCCTACAACCCTCCCTATCTCTGTAAACTCCTTCAGCCCCTACAACACTCCCTAGTTCTGTAACCTCTTGCAGCCCGTCCAACCCTCCCTATCTCTGTAACCTCCTCTATCACCTACAATTCTCCCCATCTCTGTAACATCCTCCGGTCCCTACAACCCTCCCTATCTCTGTAACCTCCTCCAGTCCCTGCTACCCACCATATCTCTGTTACCTCCTCCACTCACTACCCTCCTCCCTATCTATGTAAGCTCCTCCAGCCCCTACATGTCTCCCTATCTCTATAACCTCCTCCAGCCCCTACAACCCTCCCTATCTCTGTAACCTCCTGCAGCCCTTACAACCCTCCCTATCTCCGTTACCTCCTCCTACTCCTATAACACTCCCTATATCTGTAACCTCCTCCATCCCCTACAACCCTCCCTATCTCTGTTACCTACTCCAGCCCCTCCAACACTCCATATCTCTGTAAACTCCTCCAACTCCTATTACCCTCCCTACCTCTGTAACCTCCTCCAGCCCCTACAACCCTCCCTATCTCTGTAACCTCCTCCAGCCCCCAAAACCCACCCTATCTCTGTAACATCCTCCAGCCCCTACAACCCTCCCTGTCCCTGTAACCTCCTCCAGCCCCTGCAACCCTCCCTATCTCTGTTTCCTCCTCCAGCCCCTCCAACACTCCATATCTCTGTAAACTCCTCCAACTCCTATTAACCTCCCTACCTCTGTAACCTCCTCCAGCCCCTACAACCCTCCCTATCTCTGTAAACTCCTCCTGCCTCAACAACCCTCCCTATCTCTGTAACCTCCTCCTACTCCTATAACACTCCCTATATCTGTAACCTCCTCCAGCGCCTACAACACTCCCGATCCCTGTAACCTCCTCCACCCCCTACACCCATCCCTATCTCTGTAACCTCCTCCAGCCCCTACACCCATCCCTATCTCTGTAAACTCCTCCAGCCCCTACACCCCTCCCTATCTCTGTAACCTCCTGCAGCCCTTACAACCCTCCCTATCTCCGTTACCTCCTCCTACTCCTATAACACTCCCTATATCTGTAACCTCCTCCAGCCCCTACAACCCTCCCTATCTCTGTTACCTACTCCAGCCCCTCCAACACTCCATATCTCTGTAAACTCCTCCAACTCCTATTACTCTCCCTACCTCTGTAACCTCCTCCAGCCCCTACAACCCTCCCTATCTCTGTAACCTCCTCCAGCCCCTACAACCCACCCTATCTCTGTAACATCCTCCAGCCCCTACAACCCTCCCTGTCCCTGTAACCTCCTCCAGCCCCTACACCCATCCCTGTCTCTGTAACCTCCTCCAGCCCCTGCAACCCTCCCTATCTCTGTAACCTTCTCCGGCCCCGACAACCCTCCCTATCTCGTGAACCTCCTCCAACTCCTATAACCCTGCCTACCTCTGTAAACTCCTACAGCCCCTGCAACCCTCCCTATATATGAAACCTCCTCCAGCCCCTACAACCCTCCCTATCTCTGTTACCTCCTCCAGCCCCTCCAACCCAACCTATCTCTGTAATATCCTTCAGCCCCTACAACCCTCCCCATCTCTGTAGCATCCTCCAGCACTTACACAGCTCCCTATATCTTTAACCGCTGCCAGCCCCTACAAACACTCCGTATATCTGTAACCTCATCCAGCCCCTACAACCCTCCCTATCTCTGTAATGTCCTCCAGCCCCTACAACCCTCACTGTCTCTTTCACTCCTCCAGCCCGTACAACCCTCCCTATCTCTGTAACCTCCTCCAGCCCCGACAACCCTCCCTATCCCTGTTACCTCCTCCTCCTGCCCCTACAACGCTCCCCATCTCTGTAACCACCTCCAGCCCCTACAACCCTCCCTATCTCTGTAACCTTCTCCAGCCACTACACCCCTCCTTAACTCTTTAACTGCCTCCAGCCCCTCCACACCTCCCTATCTCTGTAACCTCCTCCCGCCCCTACACCCCTCCCTATCTCTGTAACCTCCTCCAGCCCCTACAACCCTCCCTATCTCTGTAAACACCTCCAACCACTACAACCCTCCCTATCTCTGTAAACTCCTCCTGAAAACTACAACCCTACCCATCTCTGTAACCTCCTCCAGCCCGTCCATCCCTCCCTATCTCCGTAACCTCCTCCATCACCTACAATTCTCCCCATCTCTGTAACATCCTCCGGCCCCGACAACCCTCCCTATCTCTGTAACCTCCTCCAGTCCCTGCTACCCTCCATATCTCTGTTACCTCCTCCACTCCCTACACTCCTCCCTATCTGTGTAAGCTCCTCCAGCCCCTACATGTCTCCCTATCTATATAACCTCCTCCAGCCCCTACAACCCTCCCTATCTCTGTAACGTCCTGCAGCCCTTACAACCCTCCCTATCTCCGTTACCTCTTGCTACTCCTATAACCCTCCCTATCTCTGTTACCTCCTCCAGCCCCTCCAACAGTCCATATCTCTGTAACCTCCTCCTACTCCTATAACATTCCCTATATCTGTAACCTCCTCCAGCCCCTACAAAACTCCCGATCCCTGTAACTTCCTCCACCCCCTACACCCATTCCTATCTCGGTAACCTCCTCCAGCCCCTACAACCAGCCCTATCTCTATACCATTCTCCAGTCCCTAAAAGCCTCCCTATCCCTGTAAGCTCCTCCAGCCACTCCACCACTCCCTATCTCTGTAACCTCCTCCAGCGCCTACAAGCCTCCCTATCTCTGTAACCTCCTCCGGCCCCTACAACCCGCCCTATCTCTGTAACATCCCCCAGCCCCTAAACCCCTCCCTATCTCTGTAACCTCCTCCAGCCCCTACACCCCTCCCTATCTCTGTAACTCATCTGGCCCCTACAACCCGCCCTTTCTCTGTAACATCCCCCAGCCCCAACAAGCCTCCATATCCTTGTAACCCACTCCAGCCCCTACAACCCTCCCTATCTCTGTAACCTCCTCCAGCCCCTACACACCTCCCTATCTCTGTAACCTCCTCCAGCCCCTACACCCTTCCCTGTCTCCGTAACCTGCTCCAGCCCCTACACACCTCCCTATCTCTGTAAACTCCTCCAGCCCCTACACCCCTCCCTATCTCTGTAACCTTCTCCAGCCCCTACACCCCTCCCTATCACTGTAACCCTCTCCAGCCCCTCCAACCCTTGCTATCTCTTTAACCTCCTCCAGTACCTCCAACCCTCGCTATCTCTGTAACCTGCTGCATCCCCAACAATTCTCCCCATTTCTGTAACCACCTCCAGCCCCTACAACCATCCCTATATCTGTAACGTCCTACAGCCCCTTCAACCCTCCCTATCTCTGTAACCTCCTCCCACCACATCAACCATCCCTATCTCTGTAACCTCCTCCAGCACATACACCCCTCCCTATATCTGTAACATCCTCCAGCCCCTTCAAGACTCCCTATCTCTGTAATCTCCTCTACCACCTACACACATCCCTAACTCTGTAACCTCCTCCAGCCCCTACACACCTCCCTATCTCTGTAACCTCCTCCAGCCCCTACACCCCTCCCTATCTCTGTAACCTCCTCCAGCCCCTACAGCCCCCTGTATCTCTGTAACAACCTCCAGCCCGTACACCCCTCCCTGTCTCTGTAACATCCTCCACCCCTACACACCTCCCTAACTCTGTAACCTCCTCCAGTCCCTACTCCCCTCCTTATCTCTGTAACCTCCTCCAGCCCTTAAAACCCTCCCTCTATCTGAAAACTCCTCCAGAACCTACAAGCCTCACTTTCTCTGTAACATCCACCAGCCCCTCCAACCCGCCCTATTTCTGTAACATGCCCCAGCCCCTACATCCCTCCCTATCTCTGTAACTTACTCCAGCCCCTACACAACTACCTATTTCTTTAAACTCCTCAAGCCCCTACACCTCTCTATTTCTCTGTAACCTCCTCCAGCCCCTAGAACCCTCCCTATCTCTGCAACCTTCTCCGGCCCCTACAACCCTCCCTATCTCGTGAACCTCCTCCAACTCCTATAACCCTCCCTACCTCTGTAAACTCCTTCAGCCCCTGCAACCCTCCCTATATATGTAAGCTCCTCCAGCCCCTACAACCCTCCCCATCTCTGTAACTTCCTCCAGCCCTTACAAACCAACCTATCTCTGTAATATCCTTCAGCGCCTATAACATTCCCCATCTCTGTGGCACCTCCAGCACCAACAACCCTCCCTATATCTGTAAACGCTGCCAGCCCCTACAACCCTCCCTATATCTGTAACCTCATCCAGCCCCTACAACAATCCCTAGCTCTGTAACCTCCTCCAGCCCCTACAACCCTCCCTGTCTCTTTAACCTCCTCCAGCCGCTACAACCCTCCCTATCTCTGTAACCTCCTCCAGCCCCTACAACCCTCCCTATCTCTGTAACCTCCTCCAGCCCCTACATCCCACCCTATCTCTGTAAACTCCTCCTGAAAGCTACAACCCTTCCCAACTCTGTAACCTCCTCCAGCCCGTACAACCCTCACTATCTCATTATCCTCCTCCAGTCCCTATAATACTCCCTCGCTCAGTAAACTCCTCCAGCACCTACACCCCTCCCTATCTCTGTAAACACCTCCAAACCCTACAACCCTCCCTATCTCTGTAAAATCCTCCAGCCCCTACAACGCTCCCTATATCTGTAACCTCCTCCAGTCACTGCTACCCTCCCTATCTCTGTTACCCCCTCCACTCCCTACACTCTTCCCTATCTGTGTAAGCTCCTCCAACCCCTACATGTCGCCCTATCTCTATAACGTCCTCCAGACCCTACAAACCTCCCTATCTCTGTAACCTTCTGCAGCCCTTACAACCCTCCCTATATCTGTAACTGCCTCCAGCCACTACAACACTCCCTATCTCTGTTACCTCTTACAGCCCCTCCAAAAATCCCTATCTCTGCAAACTCCTCCAACTCCTATTACCCTCCCTACCTCTGTAACCTCCTCCAGCCCCTACAACCCTCCTTATCTCTGTAACATCCTCCTGCCTCAACAACCCTCCCTATCTCTGTAACCTCCTCCTACTCCTATAAAACTCCCTATATCTGTAACCTCCTCCAGCCCCTACAAGCCTCCCCATCTCTGTAACCTCCTCCAGCCCCTACACACATCCCTATCTCTGTAACCTCCTCCAGCCCCTACACCCCTCCCTATATCTGTAACCTCCTCCAGCCCATACACACCTCCCTATCTGTAAACTCCTCCAGCCCCTACAACCCTCCCTATCTCTGTAACCTCCTCCAGCCCCTACACACCTCCCTATCTGTAAACTCCTCCAGCCCCTACAACCCTCCCTATCTCTGTAACATCCTCCAGCCCCTACATGCCTCCATATCCTTGTAACCTCTCCAGCCCCTACAAACCTCCCTATCTCTGTAACCTCCTCCAGCCCCTACACACCTCCCTATCTCTGTAAACTCCTCCAGCCCCTACACCCCTCCCTGTCTCTGTAACCTGCTCCAGCCCCTACACACCTCACTATCTCTGTAAATTCCTCCAGCCCCTACACCCCTCCCTATCTCTGTAACCTCCTCCAGCCCCTACACCGCTCCCTATCACTGTAACCCCCTCCAGCCCCTCCAACCCTCGCTATCTCTGTAACCTCCTCCAGTCCCTCCATCCCTTGCTATCTCTGTAACCTGCTGCATCCCCTACAATTCTCCCCATTTCTGTAACATCCTCCAGCCCTTACAACCATCCCTATATCTGTAACATCCTACAGCCCCTTCAACCCTCCCTATCTCTGTAACCTCCTCCAGCCCCTACACCCCTCCCTATATCTGTAACATCCTCCAGAACCTTCAAGCCTCCCTATCTCTGTAACCTCCTCCAGCCCCTACACCCCTCCCTATTTCTGTAACCTCCTCCAGCCCCTACAACCCCTTCTATCTCTGTAACAACCTCCAGCCCGTACACCCCTCCCGGTCTCTGTAACCTCCTCCAGTCCCTAATCCCCTCCCTATCTCTGTAACATCTTCCAGCCCTAAAACCCTCCCTATATCTGAAAACTCATCCAGAACCTACAAGCCTCCCTTTCTCTGTAACCTCCACCAGCCCCTCCAACCCGCCCTATTTCTGTAACCTCCTCCAGCCCCTACATCCATCCCTATCTCTGTAACCTCCTCCAACCCCTACACCCCTCCCTATCTCTGTAACCTCCTCCAGCCCCTACATCCCTCCTTATCTCTGTAACCTCCTCCAGCCCCTACACCCCTCCCTATCTCTGAAACCTCCTCCGGCCCCTACAACACTCCCAAGCTCGTGAACATCCTCCAACTCCTATAACCCTCCCTACCTCTGTAAACTCCTTCAGCCCCTGCAACCCTCCCTATATATGTAACCTCCTCCAGCCCCTACAACCCTCCCCATCTCTGTAACTTTCTCCAGCCCTTACAACCCAACCTATCTCTGTAACCTTCTCCGGCCCCTACAACACTCCCTATCTCGTGAACCTCCTCCAACTCCTATAACCCTCCGTACCTCTGTAAACTCCTTCAGCCCCTGCAACCCTCCCTATATATGTAACCTCCTCCAGCCCCTACAACCCTCCCCATCTCTGTAACTTCCTCCAGCCCTTACAACCCAACCTATCTCTGTAACCTCCTCCAGCACCTACAACCCTCCCTATCTCTGTAAACTCCTCCTGAAAACTACAACCCTACCCATCTCTGTAACCTCCTCCAGCCTGTACAACCCTCCCTATCTCTGTAACCTCCTCCAGCCCCTACAACCCTCCCTATCTCTGTAAACTCCTCCTGAAAACTACAACCCTACCCATCTCTGTAACCTCCTCCAGCCCGTACAACCCTCACTATCTCATTATCCTCCTCCAGTCCATACAATACTCCCTCGCTCTGTAACCTCCTCCAGCACCTACAACCCTCCCTATCTCTGTAAACACATCCAACCCCTACAACCCTCCCTATCTCTGTAAACTCCTACAGCCCCTACAACACTCCCTATCTCTGTAACCTCCTCCAGCCCCTACAACCCTCCCTATCTCTGTAAACTCCTCCAGACCCTACAACCCTCTCTAGCTCTGTAACCTCCTCCATCCCCTACAATTCTCCCCATTTCTGTAACATCCTCCGGCCCCTACAACCCAACCTATCTCTGTAACCTCCTCCAGTCCCTGCTACCCTCCCTATCTCTGTTACCTCCTCCACTCCCTACACTCCTCCCTATCTGTGTAAGCTCCTCCAACCCCTACATGTCGCCCTATCTCTATAACGTCCTCCAGACCCTACACACCTCCCTAACTCTGTAAACTCCTCCAGCACCTCCTCCCCTCCCTATTTCTTTAACTTCCTCCAACTCCTATTACCCTCCCTATCACTGTAACCTCCTCCAGCCCCTACACCCATTCCTATCTCTGTAAACTCCTCCATCCCCAACAACCATCCCTATCTCTGTAATATTCTACAGCCCTTACAAGAATCCCTATCCTTGGAACCTCCTCCACCCCCTACAACCCCCCCTATCTCTGTAAACTCCTCCAGCCCCGACACACCTCCCTATTTCTGTAACCTCCTCCAGCCCCTACACACCTCCCTATCTCTGTAACATCCTCCAGCCCCTCCCACCCTCGCTCTCTCCTTAACCTCCTCCATCCCATACAATTCTCCCCATCTCTGTTATATCCTCCAGCCCCTACAACCCTCCCTATATCTGTAACCTCCTAGAGCACCTTCAACCCTCCCTATCTCTGTAACATCCTCCCACCAGAACAACACTCCCGATCTCTGGAACCTCCTCCAACTCCTATAAACCTCCCTATCTCTGTAAACTCCTCCAGCCCCTACACCCCTCCCTATATCTGTAACATCCTCCAGAACCTACAAGCCTCCCTATCACTGTAACCTCTTCCAGCCCCTACACCCATCCTTATATCTGTAACATTCTCCAGCCCCTACAACTCGCCGTATCTCTGTAACATCCTCCAGCCCCGACACACACCCCTATCCCTGTAACCTCCTCCAGCCCCTACACCCCTCCCTATCTCTGTAACCTCCTCCAGCCCCTGCTACCCGCCCTATCTCTGTAACATTCTCCAGCCCAGACAAGGTTCCCTATCCCTGTAACTTCCTCCAGCCCCAACACCCCTCCCGATCCCTGTAACTTCCTCCAGCCCCTACACCCCTCCCTATCTCTGTAACCTCCTCCAGCCCCTACTACGCGCCCTATCTCTGTAACATTCTCCAGCCCCTACAAGGCTCCCTATCCCTGTAACCCCCTCCAGCCCCTACATCCCTCCCTGCCTCTGTAACCTCCTCCAGCCCCTATACACCTCCGTAACTCTGTAACCTCCTCCAGCCCCTACTCCCCTCCCTATCTCTGTAACCTCCTCCAGCCCCTACACCCCTCCCTGTCTCTGTAATCTCCTCCAGCCCCTACACAACTACCTATCTCTGTAACCTCCTCCAGCCCCTACACCCCTCCATATATCTGTAACCTCCTCCAGCCCCTACAACCCTCCCTATATCTGCAACCTTCTCCGGCACCTACAACCCTCCCTATCTCGTGAACCCCCTCCAACTCCTATAACCCTCCCTAAATCTGTAAACTCCTAAAGCCACTCCAACCCACCCTATCTCTGTAATATCCTCCAGCACCTACACCCCTCCCTATATCTGTAACCGCTGGCAGCCACTACAACCCTCCACATATCTGTAACCTCCTCCAGCCCCAACAACCCTCCCTATCTCTGTAACCTCCTCCAGTCCCTACAACCCTCCCTGTATCTGTAACCTCCTACAGCCCCTACAACACTCCCCATATATGTAACATCATCCAGCCCCTACAACCCTCCCTATCTCTGTAATGTCCTCCAGCCCCTACAACCCTCCCTGTCTCTTTAACCTCCTCCAGCCCCTACAACCCTCCCTATCCCTGTAACTTCCTCCAGACCCGACAACCCTCCCTATCCCTGTAACCTCCTCCTCCAGCCCCTACAACGCTCCCCATCTCTGTAACCTCCTCCAGCCCCTACAATCCTCCCTATCTCTGTAAACTTCTCCAGACCCTACAACCCATTCTTATCCCTTTAACTGCCTCCAGCCCCTTCACACCTCCCTATCTCTGTAACCTCCTCCAGCCCCTACATCCCACCCGATCTCTGTAACCTCCTCCAGCCCCTACAACCCTCCCTATCTCTGGCCACCTCCTCCAGCCCGTACAACCCTCCCTATCTCATTATCCTCCTCCAGTCCCTACATTACTCCCTCGCTCTGTAACCTCCTCCAGCCCCTACAACCCTCCCTATCTCTGTAAACACCTCCAACCCCTCCAACCCTCCCTATCTCTGTAAACTCCTACAGCCCCTCCAACACTCCCTATCTCTGTAACCACCTCCAGCCGCTACAGCCATCCGTATCTCTGTAACCTCCGACAGCCCCTACAACCCTCCCTACCTCTGTAACCACCTCCATCCCCTACAACACTCCCTAGTTCTGTAACCTCTTGCAGCGACTCCAACCCTCCCTATCTCTGTAACCTCCTCCAGCCCCTACACCCCTCCCTATCTCTGTAACCTCCTCCAGCCCCTACACCCCTCCCTATCTCTGTAACCTCCTCCAGCCCCTACACCCCTCCCTATCTCTGTAACCTCCTCCAGCCCCTACACCCCTCCCTATCTCTGTAACCTCCTCCAGCCCGTACACCCTGCCCTATCTCTGTAACCTCCTCCAGCCCCTATACCCCTCCCTATCTCTGTAACCTCCTCCAGCCCCTATACCCCGCCCTATCTCTGTAACATCATCCAGCCCCTGCAACCCTCCCTATATATGTAACCTCCTCCAGCCCCTACACCCCTCCCTATCTCTGTAACCTCCTCCAGCCCCTACACCCTTCCCTATCTCTGTAACCTCCTCCAGCCCCTACACCCCGCCCTATCTCTGTAACATCATCCAGCCCCTGCAACCCTCCCTATATATGTAACCTCCTCCAGCCCCTACACCCCTCCCTATCTCTGTAACCTCCTCCAGCCCCTACACCCCTCCCTATCTCAGTAACCTCCTCCAGCCCCTACACCCTGCCCTATCTCTGTAACCTCCTCCAGCCCCTATACCCCTCCCTATCTCTGTAACCTCCTCCAGCCCCAACAACCCTCCCGAAATGTGTAACCTCCTCCAGACCCTACAATCCTCCCTATCTCAGTAATGTCCTCCAGCCCCTACAACCCTCCCTGTCTCTTTAACCTCCTCCAGCCACTACAACCCTCCCTATCTCTGTAACCTCCTCCAGACCCGACAACCCTACCTATCCATGTAACCTCCTCTTCCTGCCCCTACAACGCTCCCCATCTCTGTAACCTCCTCCAGCCCCTTCACACCTCCCTATCTCTGTAACCTCCTCGAGAACCTACATCCCACCCGATCTCTGTAACCTCTTCCAGCCCCTACAACCCTCCCTATCCCTGGTAACCTCCTCCAGCCTGTACAACCCTCCCTATCTCATTATCCTCCTCCAGTCCCTACAATACTCCTTCGCTCTGTAAACTCCTCCAGCCCCTACAACCCTCCCTATCTCTGTAAACACCTCCAAACCCTACAACCCTCCCTATCTCTGTAACCTCCTCCATCCCCTACAACACTCCCTAGTTCTGTAACCTCTTGCAGCCCCTCCAACCCTCCCTATCTCTGTAACCTCCTCCAGTCCATACAACCCTCCCTATCTGTGTAAGCTGCTCCAACCCCTACATGTCTCCCTATCTCTATAACCTCCTCCAGCCCCTACAAAACTCCCTATCTCTGTAACCTCCTCCAGCATCTACACCCCTCCCTTTCTCTGTAACCTCCTCCAGTCCCTACACCCCTCCCTATCTCTGTAACCTCCTGCAGCCCTTACAACCCTCCCTATATCTGTAACTGCCTCCAGCCCCTACAAGCCTCCCTATCCTTGCGACCTCCTCCAGCCCCTACACCCCTCACTGTCTCTGTAAACTCCTCCAGCGCCTTTAATTTGCCCTATCTCTGAAACATCCTCCAGCCCCTACAACACGCCCTATCTCTGTAACATCCTCCAGCCCCTACAACCCGCCCTATCTCTGTAACATCCTCCAGCCACTACACCTCTCCTTATCTCTCTAACCTCCTCCAACGCCTACAACCTGCCCTATCTCTGTAACATCCTCCAGCACCGACATGTCTCCCTATCCCTGTAAGCTCCTCCAGCCCCTACACACATCCCTAACTCTGTAACTCCTCCAGGACCTCCTCTCCTCCCTATCTCTTTAACCTCCGCCAACTCCTATAACACTCCCAATCTCTGTAACCTCCTCTGGCCCCTACAACCTGCCCTATCTCTGTAACATCCCCCAGACCCTACACCCCTCCCTATCTCTGGAACCTCCTCCAGCCCCTACACCCCTCCCTATCTCTGTAACATCCTCCAGCCCCTACAAGCCTCCCTATCATTGGAACCTCCTCCAGCCCCTACAACCCTCCCAATCTCTGTAACCTCCTCCAGCCCCTACAACATTCCCTATCTCTGTAACCTCCTCCATTCACTACACCCCTCCCTGTCTCTGTAACCTCCTCCAGCACCTATACACCTCCATATCTATTTAAACTCCTCCAGCCCCTACACACCTCCCTATCTCTGTAACCTCCTCCTGCCCCTCCAACCCTTGCTATCTCTGTAACCTCCTCCATCCCCTACAATTCTCCGCATCTCTGTTACATCCTCCAGCCCCTACAAGCGTCCCTATCTCTGTAACCTCCTCCAGCCACTACACCCATCCTTATCTCTGTAACATTCTCCAGCCCCTACAACTCGCCGTATCTCTGTAACCTCCTCCAGCCCCTACACCCACCCCTATCCCTGTAACCTCCTCCAGCCCCTCCAACCCACCCTGTTTCTGTAATATCCACCAGCCCCTACATCCCTCCCTATCTCTGTAAACTCCTCCAGCCTTTACACCCCTCCCTATCTCTGTAACCTCCTCCAGTCCCTACAACACACCGTATCTCTGTAACCTCCTCCAGCCCCTACACCCCTCCCTATCTCTGTAACATCCTCCAGCCCCTACACCCCTCCCTATCTCTGTAAACTCGTCCAGCCCCGAAACCCTCCCTATCCCTGTAACCTCCTCCTCCAGCCCCGACAACCCTCCCTATCCCTGTAACCTCCTCCTCCTGCCCCTAAAACGCTCCCCATCTCTGTAACCTCCTCCAGCCCCTACAACACTCCCTATCTCTGTAACCTCCTCCAGCCCCTACAACCCTCCCTATCTCTGTAACCTCCTCCAGCCCCTACAACCCACCCGATCTCTGTAACCTCCTCCTGCCCCTCCAACCCTTGCTATCTCTGTAACCTCCTCCATCCCCTACAATTCTCCGCATCTCTGTTACATCCTCCAGCCCCTACAAGCGTCCCTATCTCTGTAACCTCCTCCAGCCACTACACCCATCCTTATCTCTGTAACATTCTCCAGCCCCTACAACTCGCCGTATCTCTGTAACCTCCTCCAGCCCCTACACCCACCCCTATCCCTGTAACCTCCTCCAGCCCCTCCAACCCACCCTGATTCTGTAATATCCACCAGCCCCTACATCCCTCCCTATCTCTGTAAACTCCTCCAGCCTTTACACCCCTCCCTATCTCTGTAACCTCCTCCAGTCCCTACAACACACCGTATCTCTGTAACCTCCTCCAGCCCCTACACCCCTCCCTATCTCTGTAACCTCCTCCAGCCCCTACACCCCTCCCTATCTCTGTAACCTCCTCCAGCCCCTACACCCCTCCCTGTCTCTGTAACCTCCTCCAGCCCCTACAACCCTCCCTATCTCTGTAACCTCGTCCAGCCCCGAAACCCTCCCTATCCCTGTAACCTCCTCCTCCAGCCCCGACAACCCTCCCTATCCCTGTAACCTCCTCCTCCTGCCCCTAAAACGCTCCCCATCTCTGTAACCTCCTCCAGCCCCTACAACACTCCCTATCTCTGTAACCTCCTCCAGCCCCTACAACCCTCCCTATCTCTGTAACCTCCTCCAGCCCCTACAACCCACCCGATCTCTGTAACCTCCTCCAGCCCCTACAACCCTCCCTATCTCTGTAACCTCCTCCAGCCCCTACACCCCTCCCTATCTCTGTAACCTCCTCCAGCCCCTACACCCCTCCCTATCTCTGTAACCTCCTCCAGCCCTGACAACCCTCCCTATCCCTGTAACCTCCTCCTCCTGCACCTACAACCCTCCCTATCTCTGTAAACAACTCCAACCCCTACAACTCTCCCAATCTCTGTAACCTCCTCCATCCCCTACAATTCTCCCCATCTCTGTAACATCCTTCGGCCACTACAACTCTCCCTATCTCTGCAACCTCCTCCAGTCCCTGCTACCCTCCCTATCTCTGTTACCTCCTCCACTCCATACAACCCTCCCTATCTGTGTAAGCTCCTCCAACCCCTACATGTCTCCCTATCTCTATAACCTCCTAGAGCCCCTACAAAACTCCCTATCTCTGTAACCTCCTCCAGCCCCTACACCCCTTGCTGTCTCTGTAACCTCCTCCAGCCCCTACAACCCTCCCTATCTCTGTAACCTGCTCCTGCCTCAACAACCCTCCCTATCTCTGTAACTTCCTCCTACTCCTATAACCCTCCCTATATCTGTAACCTCCTCCAGCCCCTACAAGCCTCCCTATCTCGGTAACCTCCTCCAGCCCCTACACCCCTCCCTATCTCTGTAACCTCCTCCAGCCCCTACACCCTCCCTATCTCTGTAACCTCCTCTAGCCCCTACACCCCTCCCTATCTCTGTAACCTCCTCCAGCCCCTACACCGCTCCCTATCTCTGTAACCTCCTCCAGCCCCTACACCCCTCCCTATCTCTGTAACCTCCTCCAGCCCCTACAACCCTCCCTATCTCTGTAACCTCCTCCAGCCCCTACACCCCTCCCTATCACTGTAACATCCTCCATCCCTACACCCCTCCCTATCTCTGTAACCTCTTCTAGCCCCTACACCCCACCCTATCTCTCTAACCTCCTCCGGCGCCTACAACCTGCCCTATCTCTGTAACCTCCTCCAGCCCCTACACCCCTCCCTATCTCTGTAACATCCTCCAGCACCTACAAGTCTCCCTATCCCTGTAAGCTCCTCCAGCCCCTACACACCTCCCTAACTCTGTAACTCCTCCAGCACCTCCTCCCCTCCCTATCTCTTTAACCTCCTCCAAATCCTATAACCCACCCAATCTCTGTAACCTCCTCCGGCCCCAACAACCTGCCCTATCTCTGTAATATCCCCCAGCCCCTACACCCCTCCCTATCTCTGGAACCTCCTCCAGCCCCTACACCCCTCCCTAACTCTGTAACATTCTCCAGCCCCTACAAGCCTCCCTATCATTGGAACCTCCTCCAGCCCCTAAAACGCTCACAATCTCAGTAACCTCCTCCAGCCCCTACAATCCTCCCATATGTCTGTAACTTCCTCCAGCCCCTACACCCCTCCCTGTCTCTGTAACCTCCTCCAGCACCTATACACCTCCCTATCTTTTTAAACTCCTCCAGCCCCTACACACATCCCTATCTCTGTAACCTCCTCCTGACCATCCAACCCTCGCTATCTCTGTAACCTCCTCCATCACCTACAATTCTCCCCATCTCTGTTACATCCTCCAGCCCCTACAACCCTCCCTATATCTGTAACCTCCTTCAGCCCCTTCAACCCTTCCTATCTCTGTAACATCCTCCCACCACAACAACACTCGCTATCTCTGTAACCTGCTCCAACTCCCATAAAACTCCCTATTTCTGTAAACTCCTCCAGCCCCTACACCCCTCCCTATATATGTAACATCCTCCAGCCCCTACAAGCCTCCCTATCTCTGTAACCTCTTCCAGCCCCTACACCCCTCCCTATATATGTAACATCCTCCAGTCCCTACAAGCCTCCCTATCTCTGTAACCTCCTCCAGCCGCTACACCCATCCTTATCTCTGAAACATTCTCCAGCCCCTACAACTCGCCGTATCTCTGTAACCACCTCCAGCCCCTAAACCCACCCCTATCCCTGTAACCTCCTCCAGCCCCTACACCCCTCCCTATCTCTGTATCCTCCTCCAGCCCCTACTATCCGCCCTATCTCAGTAACGTCCTCCAACCCCTCCAACCTGCCCTATTTCTGTAACATCCCCGAGCCCCTACATCCCTCCCTATCTCTGTAACCTCCTCCAGCCCCTAAACCCCTCCCAATCTCTGTAACCTCCTCCAGCCCCTACAACCCACCCTATCTCTGTAACATCCTCCAGCCACTACACCGCTTCCTATCTCTGTTACCACCTCCAGTCCCTACACCCCTCCCTATCTCTGTAACCTCCTCTCGCCCCTACAACCCTCCCCATCTCTGTAACCTCCGCCAGCCCCTACACCCCTCCCTATCTCTGTAACCTCCTCCAGCCCCTACACCCCTCCCTGTCTCTGTAAACTCCTCCAGCCCCTCCAACACGCCCTATTTCTGTAACCTCCTCCAGCACCTACAACCCTCCCTATCTCTGTAACCTCCTCCAGACCCTACACCCCTCCCTGTCTCTGTAAACTCCTCCAGCCCCTAAAACCCACCCTATATCTGTAACATCCATCAGCCCCTACAAGCCTCCCTATCCCTGTAACCTCCTCCAGCCCCTTCACCCCTCCCTGTCTCTGTAACCTCCTCCAGCCCCTACACCCCTCCCTATCTCTGTAACCTCCTCCAGCCCATAGAACCCACCCAATCTCTGTAACATCCTCCAGCCCCTACAAGCCTCCCTATCCCTGTAAACTCCTCCAGCCCCTACACCCCTCCCTGTCTCTATAACCTCCTCCAGTCCCTACAAGCCTCCCTATCTCTGCAACCACCTCCAGCCCCTACACCCATCCCTATCTCTGTAAACTCCTCCAGCCCCTACAACCCACCCTATCTCTGTAACATCCTCCATCCCATGCACCCCTCCCTATCTCTCTAACATCCTCCAGCCCCTAATACCCACCATATCTTTGTAAAATCCTCCAGCTCCTACAACCCTCCCTTTCCCTGTAAGCTCCTCCAGCCCCTACACCTCTCCCTATCTCTGTAACCTCCTCCAGCCGCTACACCCCTTCCTATCTCTGTAACCTCCTCCAGCCCCTACAACCCTCCCTATCTCTGTAACCTCCTCCAGCCCCTACACCCCTCCCTATCTCTGTAACCTCCTACAGCCCCCAAACCCCTCCCTATCTCTGTAACTTCCTCCAGCCCCTACACCCCTCCCTATCTCTGTAAACTCCTCCAGCCCCTACAACCCTCACTATCTCTGTAACCTGCTCCAACTCCCATAAACCTCCCTATTTCTGTAAACTCCTCCAGCCCCTACACCCCTCCCTATATATGTAACATCCTCCAGCCCCTACAAGCCTCCCTATCTCTGTAACCTCTTCCAGCCCCTACACCCCTCCCTATATATGTAACATCCTCCAGCCCCTTCAAGCCTCCCTATCTCTGTAACCTCCTCTAGCACCTACACCCATCCTTATCTCTGTAACATTCTCCAGCCCCTACAACTCGCCCTATATCTGTAACATCCTCAAGCCCCAACACACATCCCTAACTCTGTAACCTCCTCCAGCCCCTACACCCCTCCCTATTTCTGTAACCTCCTCCAGCCCCTACAACCCCTTCTATCTCTGTAACAACCTCCAGCCCGTACACCCCTCCCGGTCTCTGTAACCTCCTCCAGTCCCTAATCCCCTCCCTATCTCTGTAACATCTTCCAGACCTTAAAACCCTCCCTATATCTGAAAACTCATCCAGAACCTACAAGCCTCCCTTTCTCTGTAACCTCCACCAGCCCCTCCAACCCGCCCTATTTCTGTAACCTCCTCCAGCACCTACATCCATCCCTATCTCTGTAACCTCCTCCAACTCCTACACCCCTCCCTATCTCTGTAACCTCCTCCAGCCCCTGCAACCCTCCCTATATATGTAACCTCCTCCAGCCCCTACACCCCTCCCTATCTCTGTAACCTCCTCCAGCCCCTACATCCCTCCCTATCTCTGTAACTTCCTCCAGCCCCTACACCCCTCCCTATCTCTGAAACCTCCTCCGGCCCCTACAACACTCCCAAGCTCGTGAACCTACTCCAACTCCTATAACCCTCCCTACCTCTGTAAACTCCTTCAGCCCCTGCAACCCTCCCTATATATGTAACCTCCTCCAGCCCCTACAACCCTCCCCATCTCTGTAACTTCCTCCAGCCCTTACAACCCAACCTATCTCTGTAACCTCCTCCAGCACCTACAACCCTCCCTATCTCTGTAAACTCCTCCTGAAAACTACAACCCTACCCATCTCTGTAACCTCCTCCAGCCTGTACAACCCTCCCTATCTCTGTAACCTCCTCCAGCCCCTACAACCCTCCCGATCTCTGTAACCTCCTCCAGCCCCTACAACCCTCCCTATCTCTGTAAACTCCTCCTGAAAACTACAACCCTACCCATCTCTGTAACCTCCTCCAGCCCGTACAACCCTCACTATCTCATTATCCTCCTCCAGTCCCTACAATACTCCCTCGCTCTGTAACCTCCTCCAGCACCTACAACCCTCCCTATCTCTGTAAACACATCCAACCCCTACAACCCTCCCTATCTCTGTAACCTCCTCCAGCCCCTACAACCCTCCCTATCTCTGTAACCTCCTCCAGCCCCTACACCCCTCCCTATCTCTGTAACCTCCTCCAGCCCCTACACCCCTCCCTATCTCTGTAACCTCCTCCAGCCCCTACACCCCTCCCTATCTCTGTAACCTCCTCCAGCCCCTACACCG
The DNA here is from genome assembly GCA_026770705.1 of Isurus oxyrinchus. Lineage (NCBI taxonomy): Eukaryota > Metazoa > Chordata > Chondrichthyes > Lamniformes > Lamnidae > Isurus > Isurus oxyrinchus. The sequence goes on from JANJGN010002789.1 coordinate 27,161, forward strand.
CTCCCTATCTCTGTAACCCCCTCCAGCCCCTCCAACCCTCGCTATCTCTGTAACCTCCTCCAGTCCCTCCATCCCTTGCTATCTCTGTAACCTGCTGCATCCCCTACAATTCTCCCCATTTCTGTAACATCCTCCAGCCCTTACAACCATCCCTATATCTGTAACATCCTACAGCCCCTTCAACCCTCCCTATCTCTGTAACCTCCTCCAGCCCCTACACCCCTCCCTATATCTGTAACATCCTCCAGCCCCTTCAAGCCTCCCTATCTCTGTAACCTCCTCTAGCACCTACACCCATCCTTATCTCTGTAACATTCTCCAGCCCCTACAACTCGCCCTATATCTGTAACATCCTCAAGCCCCAACACACATCCCTAACTCTGTAACCTCCTCCAGCCCCTACACCCCTCCCTATTTCTGTAACCTCCTCCAGCCCCTACAACCCCTTCTATCTCTGTAACAACCTCCAGCCCGTACACCCCTCCCGGTCTCTGTAACCTCCTCCAGTCCCTAATCCCCTCCCTATCTCTGTAACATCTTCCAGCCCATAAAACCCTCCCTATATCTGAAAACTCATCCAGAACCTACAAGCCTCCCTTTCTCTGTAACCTCCACCAGCCCCTCCAACCCGCCCTATTTCTGTAACCTCCTCCAGCCCCTACATCCATCCCTATCTCTGTAACCTCCTCCAACTCCTACACCCCTCCCTATCTCTGTAACCTCCTCCAGCCCCTGCAACCCTCCCTATATATGTAACCTCCTCCAGCCCCTACACCCCTCCCTATCTCTGTAACCTCCTCCAGCCCCTACATCCCTCCCTATCTCTGTAACCTCCTCCAGCCCCTACACCCCTCCCTATCTCTGAAACCTCCTCCGGCCCCTACAACACTCCCAAGCTCGTGAACCTCCTCCAACTCCTATAACCCTCCGTACCTCTGTAAACTCCTTCAGCCCCTGCAACCCTCCCTATATATGTAACCTCCTCCAGCCCCTACAACCTTCCCCATCTCTGTAACTTCCTCCAGCCCTTACAACCCAACCTATCTCTGTAACCTCCTCCAGCACCTACAACCCTCCCTATCTCTGTAAACTCCTCCTGAAAACTACAACCCTACCCATCTCTGTAACCTCCTCCAGCCCCTACAACCCTCCCGATCTCTGTAACCTCCTCCAGCCCCTACAACCCTCCCTATCTCTGTAAACTCCTCCTGAAAACTACAACCCTACCCATCTCTGTAACCTCCTCCAGCCCGTACAACCCTCACTATCTCATTATCCTCCTCCAGTCCCTACAATACTCCCTCGCTCTGTAACCTCCTCCAGCACCTACAACCCTCCCTATCTCTGTAAACACATCCAACCCCTACAACCCTCCCTATCTCTGTAAACTCCTACAGCCCCTACAACACTCCCTATCTCTGTAACCTCCTCCAGCCCCTACAACCCTCCCTATCTCTGTAAACTCCTCCAGACCCTACAACCCTCTCTAGCTCTGTAACCTCCTCCATCCCCTACAATTCTCCCCATTTCTGTAACATCCTCCGGCCCCTACAACCCAACCTATCTCTGTAACCTCCTCCAGTCCCTGCTACCCTCCCTATCTCTGTTACCTCCTCCACTCCCTACACTCCTCCCTATCTGTGTAAGCTCCTCCAACCCCTACATGTCGCCCTATCTCTATAACGTCCTCCAGACCCTACACACCTCCCTAACTCTGTAAACTCCTCCAGCACCTCCTCCCCTCCCTATTTCTTTAACCTCCTCCAACTCCTATTACCCTCCCTATCACTGTAACCTCCTCCAGCCCCTACACCCATTCCTATCTCTGTAAACTCCTCCATCCCCAACAACCATCCCTATCTCTGTAATATTCTACAGCCCTTACAAGAATCCCTATCCTTGGAACCTCCTCCACCCCCTACAACCCCCCCTATCTCTGTAAATTCCTCCAGCCCCGACACACCTCCCTATTTCTGTAACCTCCTCCAGCCCCTACACACCTCCCTATCTCTGTAACATCCTCCAGCCCCTCCCACCCTCGCTCTCTCCTTAACCTCCTCCATCCCATACAATTCTCCCCATCTCTGTTATATCCTCCAGCCCCTACAACCCTCCCTATATCTGTAACCTCCTAGAGCACCTTCAACCCTCCCTATCTCTGTAACATCCTCCCACCAGAACAACACTCCCGATCTCTGGAACCTCCTCCAACTCCTATAAACCTCCCTATCTCTGTAAACTCCTCCAGCCCCTACACCCCTCCCTATATCTGTAACATCCTCCAGAACCTACAAGCCTCCCTATCACTGTAACCTCTTCCAGCCCCTACACCCATCCTTATATCTGTAACATTCTCCAGCCCCTACAACTCGCCGTATCTCTGTAACATCCTCCAGCCCCGACACCCACCCCTATCCCTGTAACCTCCTCCAGCCCCTACACCCCTCCCTATCTCTGTAACCTCCTCCAGCCCCTGCTACCCGCCCTATCTCTGTAACATTCTCCAGCCCAGACAAGGTTCCCTATCCCTGTAACTTCCTCCAGCCCCAACACCCCTCCCGATCCCTGTAACTTCCTCCAGCCCCTACACCCCTCCCTATCTCTGTAACCTCCTCCAGCCCCTACTACGCGCCCTATCTCTGTAACATTCTCCAGCCCCTACAAGGCTCCCTATCCCTGTAACCCCCTCCAGCCCCTACATCCCTCCCTGCCTCTGTAACCTCCTCCAGCCCCTATACACCTCCCTAACTCTGTAACCTCCTCCAGCCCCTACTCCCCTCCCTATCTCTGTAACCTCCTCCAGCCCCTACACCCCTCCCTGTCTCTGTAATCTCCTCCAGCCCCTACACAACTACCTATCTCTGTAACCTCCTCCAGCCCCTACACCCCTCCATATATCTGTAACCTCCTCCAGCCCCTACAACCCTCCCTATATCTGCAACCTTCTCCGGCACCTACAACCCTCCCTATCTCGTGAACCCCCTCCAACTCCTATAACCCTCCCTAAATCTGTAAACTCCTAAAGCCACTCCAACCCACCCTATCTCTGTAATATCCTCCAGCACCTACACCCCTCCCTATATCTGTAACCGCTGGCAGCCACTACAACCCTCCACATATCTGTAACCTCCTCCAGCCCCAACAACCCTCCCTATCTCTGTAACCTCCTCCAGTCCCTACAACCCTCCCTGTATCTGTAACCTCCTACAGCCCCTACAACACTCCCCATATATGTAACCTCATCCAGCCCCTACAACCCTCCCTATCTCTGTAATATCCTCCAACCCCTACAACCCTCAATGTCTCTTTAACCTCCTCCAGCCCCTACAACCCTCCCTACCTCTGTAACCTCCTCCAGCCCAGACAACCCTCCCTATCCCAGTAACCTCCTCCTCCTGCCCCTACAACACTCCCAATTTCTGTAAACTCCTCCAGCGCCTAAAACCCTCCCTATCTCTGTAACCTCCTCCAGCACCTACAACCCTCCCTATCTCTGTAACCTCCTCCAGCCGCTACTTAACTCCCTATCTCTGTAAAATCCTCCAGCCCCTACAACCCTCCCTACCTCTGTAACATCCTCCTGCCCCTACCAGCCTCCCTATTCTTGTGACCTCCTCCAGCCCCTAGACCCCTCCCTGTCTCTGTAACCTCCTCCAGCCACAACAACACTCCCTATCTCTGTAACCTCCTCCTGCTTCAACAACCCTCCTTATCTCTGTAACCTCCTCCTACTCCGATAAACCTCACTATATCTCTAACCTCCTCCAGCCCCGACACCCCTGCCTATCTCTGTAAAATCCTCCAGACCCTACACCCATCCCTATCTCTGTAAACTCCTCCAGCCCCTAGACCCCACCCTATCTCTGTAAAATCCTCCAGCCCCTACACCCAACCCTATCTCTGTAAACTCCTCCAGCCCCTACAACACTCCCTATCTCTTTAACCTCCTCCAACTCATATAACCCTCCCTATCTCTGTAACCTCCTCCAGCCCCTACTCCCCACCCTATCTCTGTAACCTCCTCCAGCCCTTACAACTCTCTCAATATCTGAAAACTCCTCCAGAATCTACAAACCTCCCTTTCTCTGTAACCTCCTCCAGCCCCTCCAACCCACCCTAACTCTGTAACATCCTCCAGCCACTACAAGCTTCCCTATCCCTGTAAGTTCCTTCAGCCCATACAACCTTCCCTGTCTCTGTAACATCCTCCTGCCCCTACACAAATACCTATCTCTGTAACCTCCTCCAGCCCCTACACCCCTCCCTATCTCTGTAACCACCTCCAGCCCCTACAACCCTCCCTATCTCTGTAACCTTCTCCGGCATATACAACCCTCCCTATCTCGTGAACCTCCTCCAACTCCTATAACCCTCCCTACCTCTGTAAACTCATCCAGCCTCTGCAACCCTCCCTATATATGTAACCGCATCCAGCCCCTACAACCCTCCCTATCTCTGTAACCTCCCCCAGCCCCTACAACACTCCCTATCTCTGTAATGTCCTCCAGCCCCTACAACCCTCCCTGTCTCTTTAACCTCCTCCAGCCCCTACAACCCTCCCTATCTCTGTAACTTCCTCCAGACCCGACAACCCTCCCTATCCCTGTAACCTCCTCCTCCAGCCCCTACAACGCTCCCCATCTCTGTAACCTCCTCCAGCCCCTACAATCCTCCCTATCTCTGTAAACTTCTCCAGACCCTACAACCCATCCTTATCCCTTTAACTGCCTCCAGCCCCTTCACACCTCCCTATCTCTGCAACCTCCTCCAGCCCCTACATCCCACCCGATCTCTGAAACCTCCTCCAGCCCCTACAACCCTCCCTATCTCTGGTCACCTCCTCCAGCCCGTACAACCCTCCCTATCTCATTATCCTCCTCCAGTCCCTACATTACTCCCTCGCTCTGTAACCTCCTCCAGCCCCTACAAATCTCCCTATCTCTGTAAACACCTCCAACCCCTCCAACCCTCCCTATCTCTGTAAACTCCTACAGCCCCTCCAACACTCCCTATCTCTGTAACCACCTCCAGCCGCTACAGCCATCCGTATCTCTGTAACCTCCGACAGCCCCTACAACCCTCCCTACCTCTGTTACCACCTCCATCCCCTACAACACTCCCTAGTTCTGTAACCTCTTGCAGCGACTCCAACCCTCCCTATCTCTGTAACCTCCTCCAGCCCCTACACCCCTCCCTATCTCTGTAACCTCCTCCAGCCCCTACACCCCTCCCTATCTCTGTAACCTCCTCCAGCCCCTACACCCCTCCCTATCTCTGTAACCTCCTCCAGCCCCTACACCCCTCCCTATCTCTGTAACCTCCTCCAGCCCGTACACCCTGCCCTATCTCTGTAACCTCCTCCAGCCCCTATACCCCTCCCTATCTCTGTAACCTCCTCCAGCCCCTATACCCCGCCCTATCTCTGTAACATCATCCAGCCCCTGCAACCCTCCCTATATATGTAACCTCCTCCAGCCCCTACACCCCTCCCTATCTCTGTAACCTCCTCCAGCCCCTACACCCCTCCCTATCTCTGTAACCTCCTCCAGCCCCTACACCCCGCCCTATCTCTGTAACATCATCCAGCCCCTGCAACCCTCCCTATATATGTAACCTCCTCCAGCCCCTACACCCCTCCCTATCTCTGTAACCTCCTCCAGCCCCTACACCCCTCCCTATCTCAGTAACCTCCTCCAGCCCCTACACCCTGCCCTATCTCTGTAACCTCCTCCAGCCCCTATACCCCTCCCTATCTCTGTAACCTCCTCCAGCCCCAACAACCCTCCCGAAATGTGTAACCTCCTCCAGACCCTACAATCCTCCCTATCTCAGTAATGTCCTCCAGCCCCTACAACCCTCCCTGTCTCTTTAACCTCCTCCAGCCACTACAACCCTTCCTATCTCTGTAACCTCCTCCAGACCCGACAACCCTACCTATCCATGTAACCTCCTCTTCCTGCCCCTACAACGCTCCCCATCTCTGTAACCTCCTCCAGCCCCTTCACACCTCCCTATCTCTGTAACCTCCTCGAGCACCTACATCCCACCCGATCTCTGTAACATCTTCCATCCCCTACAACCCTCCCTATCCCTGGTAACCTCCTCCAGCCTGTACAACCCTCCCTATCTCATTATCCTCCTCCAGTCCCTACAATACTCCTTCGCTCTGTAAACTCCTCCAGCCCCTACAACCCTCCCTATCTCTGTAAACACCTCCAAACCCTACAACCCTCCCTATCTTTGTAACCTCCTCCATCCCCTACAACACTCCCTAGTTCTGTAACCTCTTGCAGCCCCTCCAACCCTCCCTATCTCTGTAACCTCCTCCAGTCCATACAACCCTCCCTATCTGTGTAAGCTGCTCCAACCCCTACATGTCTCCCTATCTCTATAACATCCTCCAGCCCCTACAAAACTCCCTATCTCTGTAACCTCCTCCAGCATCTACACCCCTCCCTATCTCTGTAACCTCCTGCAGCCCTTACAACCCTCCCTATATCTGTAACTGCCTCCAGCCCCTACAAGCCTCCCTATCCTTGCGACCTCCTCCAGCCCCTACACCCCTCACTGTCTCTGTTAACTCCTCCAGCGCCTTTAATTTGCCCTATCTCTGAAACATCCTCCAGCACCTACAAGTCTCCCTATCCCTGTATGCTCCACCAGCCCCTACACACCTCCCTAACTCTGTAACTCCTCCAGCCCCTACAACCCGCCCTATCTCTGTAACATCCTCCAGCCCCTACAACACGCCCTATCTCTGTAACATCCTCCAGCCCCTACAACCCGCCCTATCTCTGTAACATCCTCCAGCCACTAAACCTCTCCTTATCTCTCTAACCTCCTCCAACGCCTACAACCTGCCCTATCTCTGTAACATCCTCCAGCACCGACATGTCTCCCTATCCCTGTAAGCTCCTCCAGCCCCTACACACATCCCTAACTCTGTAACTCCTCCAGGACCTCCTCTCCTCCCTATCTCTTTAACCTCCGCCAACTCCTATAACACTCCCAATCTCTGTAACCTCCTCTGGCCCCTACAACCTGCCCTATCTCTGTAACATCCCCCAGACCCTACACCCCTCCCTATCTCTGGAACCTCCTCCAGCCCCTACACCCCTCCCTATCTCTGTAACATCCTCCAGCCCCTACAAGCCTCCCTATCATTGGAACCTCCTCCAGCCCCTACAACCCTCCCAATCTCTGTAACCTCCTCCAGCCCCTACAACATTCCCTATCTCTGTAACCTCCTCCATTCACTACACCCCTCCCTGTCTCTGTAACCTCCTCCAGCACCTATACACCTCCCTATCTATTTAAACTCCTCCAGCCCCTACACACCTCCCTATCTCTGTAACCTCCTCCTGCCCCTCCAACCCTTGCTATCTCTGTAACCTCCTCCATCCCCTACAATTCTCCGCATCTCTGTTACATCCTCCAGCCCCTACAAGCGTCCCTATCTCTGTAACCTCCTCCAGCCACTACACCCATCCTTATCTCTGTAACATTCTCCAGCCCCTACAACTCGCCGTATCTCTGTAACCTCCTCCAGCCCCTACACCCACCCCTATCCCTGTAACCTCCTCCAGCCCCTCCAACCCACCCTGTTTCTGTAATATCCACCAGCCCCTACATCCCTCCCTATCTCTGTAAACTCCTCCAGCCTTTACACCCCTCCCTATCTCTGTAACCTCCTCCAGTCCCTACAACACACCGTATCTCTGTAACCTCCTCCAGCCCCTACACACCTCCCTATCTCTGTAACCTCCTCCAGCCACTACACCCCTCCCTATCACTGTAACCTCCTCCAGCCCCTACAACCCACCTTATATCTGTAACCTCCTCCAGCCCCAACAACCCTCCCTATCCCTGTAACCTCCTCCAGCCCCTACACCCCTCCCTATCTCTGTAACCTCCTCCAGCCCCTACACCCCTCCCTATCTCTGTAACCTCCTCCAGCCCCTACAACCCTCCCTATCTCTGTAACCTCGTCCAGCCCCGAAACCCTCCCTATCCCTGTAACCTCCTCCTCCAGCCCCGACAACCCTCCCTATCCCTGTAACCTCCTCCTCCTGCCCCTAAAACGCTCCCCATCTCTGTAACCTCCTCCTGCCCCTACAACACTCCCTATCTCTGTAACCTCCTCCAGCCCCTACAACCCACCCGATCTCTGTAACCTCCTCCAGCCCCGACAACCCTCCCTATCCCTGTAACCTCCTCCTCCTGCCCCTACAACCCTCCCTATCTCTGTAACCTCCTCCAGCCCCGACAACCCTCCCTATCCCTGTAACCTCCTCCTCCTGCCCCTACACCCCTCCCTATCTCTGTAAACACCTCCAACACCTACAACTCTCCCAATCTCTGTAACCTCCTCCATCCCCTACAATTCTCCCCATCTCTGTAACATCCTTCGGCCACTACAACCCTCCCTATCTCTGTAACCTCCTCCAGTCCCTGCCACCCTCCCTATCTCTGTTACCTCCTCCACTCCATACAACCCTCCCTATCTGTGTAAGCTCCTCCAACCCCTACATGTCTCCCTATCTCTATAACCTCCTAGAGCCCCTACAAAACTCCCTATCTCTGTAACCTCCTCCAGCCCCTACACCCCTTGCTGTCTCTGTAACCTCCTCCAGCCCCTACAACCCTCCCTATCTCTGTAACCTGCTCCTGCCTCAACAACCCTCCCTATCTCTGTAACTTCCTCCTACTCCTATAACCCTCCCTATATCTGTAACCTCCTCCAGCCCCTACAAGCCTCCCTATCTCGGTAACCTCCTCCAGCCCCTACACCCCTCCCTATCTCTGTAACCTCCTCCAGCCCCTACACCCTCCCTATCTCTGTAACCTCCTCTAGCCCCTACACCCCTCCCTATCTCTGTAACCTCCTCCAGCCCCTACACCGCTCCCTATCTCTGTAACCTCCTCCAGCCCCTACACCCCTCCCTATCTCTGTAACCTCCTCCAGCCCCTACAACCCTCCCTATCTCTGTAACCTCCTCCAGCCCCTACACCCCTCCCTATCACTGTAACATCCTCCATCCCTACACCCCTCCCTATCTCTGTAACCTCTTCTAGCCCCTACACCCCACCCTATCTCTCTAACCTCCTCCGGCGCCTACAACCTGCCCTATCTCTGTAACCTCCTCCAGCCCCTACACCCCTCCCTATCTCTGTAACATCCTCCAGCACCTACAAGTCTCCCTATCCCTGTAAGCTCCTCCAGCCCCTACACACCTCCCTAACTCTGTAACTCCTCCAGCACCTCCTCCCCTCCCTATCTCTTTAACCTCCTCCAAATCCTATAACCCACCCAATCTCTGTAACCTCCTCCGGCCCCAACAACCTGCCCTATCTCTGTAATATCCCCCAGCCCCTACACCCCTCCCTATCTCTGGAACCTCCTCCAGCCCCTACACCCCTCCCTAACTCTGTAACATTCTCCAGCCCCTACAAGCCTCCCTATCATTGGAACCTCCTCCAGCCCCTAAAACGCTCACAATCTCAGTAACCTCCTCCAGCCCCTACAATCCTCCCATATGTCTGTAACTTCCTCCAGCCCCTACACCCCTCCCTGTCTCTGTAACCTCCTCCAGCACCTATACACCTCCCTATCTTTTTAAACTCCTCCAGCCCCTACACACATCCCTATCTCTGTAACCTCCTCCTGACCATCCAACCCTCGCTATCTCTGTAACCTCCTCCATCACCTACAATTCTCCCCATCTCTGTTACATCCTCCAGCCCCTACAACCCTCCCTATATCTGTAACCTCCTTCAGCCCCTTCAACCCTTCCTATCTCTGTAACATCCTCCCACCACAACAACACTCGCTATCTCTGTAACCTGCTCCAACTCCCATAAACCTCCCTATTTCTGTAAACTCCTCCAGCCCCTACACCCCTCCCTATATATGTAACATCCTCCAGCCCCTACAAGCCTCCCTATCTCTGTAACCTCTTCCAGCCCCTACACCCCTCCCTATATATGTAACATCCTCCAGCCCCTACAAGCCTCCCTATCTCTGTAACCTCCTCCAGCCGCTACACCCATCCTTATCTCTGAAACATTCTCCAGCCCCTACAACTCGCCGTATCTCTGTAACCAACTCCAGCCCCTAAACCCACCCCTATCCCTGTAACCTCCTCCAGCCCCTACACCCCTCCCTATCTCTGTATCCTCCTCCAGCCCCCACTATCCGCCCTATCTCAGTAACGTCCTCCAAGCCCTCCAACCTGCCCTATTTCTGTAACATCCCCGAGCCCCTACACCCCTCCCTATCTCTGTAACCTCCTCTCGCCCCTACAACCCTCCCCATCTCTGTAACCTCCGCCAGCCCGTACACCCCTCCCTATCTCTGTAACCTCCTCCAGCCCCTACACCCCTCCCTATCTCTGTAAACTCCTCCAGCCCCTCCAACACGCCCTATTTCTGTAACCTCCTCCAGCACCTACAACCCTCCCTATCTCTGTAACCTCCTCCAGACCCTACACCCCTCCCTGTCTCTGTAAACTCCTCCAGCCCCTAAAACCCACCCTATATCTGTAACATCCATCAGCCCCTACAAGCCTCCCTATCCCTGTAACCTCCTCCAGCCCCTTCACACCTCCCTGTCTCTGTAACCTCCTCCAGCCCCTACACCCCTCCCTATCTCTGTAAACTCCTCCAGCCCATAGAACCCACCCAATCTCTGTAACATCCTCCAGCCCCTACAAGCCTCCCTATCCCTGTAAACTCCTCCAGCCCCTACACCCCTCCCTGTCTCTATAACCTCCTCCAGTCCCTACAAGCCTCCCTATCTCTGCAACCACCTCCAGCCCCTACACCCATCCCTATCTCTGTAAACTCCTCCAGCCCCTACAACCCACCCTATCTCTGTAACATCCTCCATCCCATGCACCCCTCCCTATCTCTCTAACATCCTCCAGCCCCTAATACCCACCATATCTTTGTAAAATCCTCCAGCTCCTACAACCCTCCCTTTCCCTGTAAGCTCCTCCAGCCCCTACACCTCTCCCTATCTCTGTAACCTCCTCCAGCCGCTACACCCCTTCCTATCTCTGTAACCTCCTCCAGCCCCTACAACCCTCCCTATCTCTGTAACCTCCTCCAGCCCCTACACCCCTCCCTATCTCTGTAACCTCCTCCAGCCCCCAAACCCCTCCCTATCTCTGTAACTTCCTCCAGCCCCTACACCCCTCCCTATCTCTGTAAACTCCTCCAGCCACTACAACCCTCACTATCTCTTTAACCTGCTCCAGCCACTACAATCCTCCCTATCTCTGTAACCTCCTCCAGCCCCTACACCCCTCCCTATCTCTGTAACCTCCTCCAGCCCCTACAACCCTCCCTATCTCTGTAACCTCCTCCAGCCCCGACACCCCTCCCTATCTCTGTAAACTCCTCCAGCTACTACACCCCTCCCTATCTCTGTAACCTCCTCCAGCCCCTACAACCCTCCCTATCTCTGTAACCTCCTCTAGACCCTACAACCCTCCCTATCTCTGTAAGCTCCTCCAGCCCCTACACCCCTCCCTATATCTGTAACCGCTGCCAGCCACTACACCCCTCCCTATCACTGTAACCTCCTCCAGCCCCTACAACCCACCTTATATCTGTTACCTCCTCCAGCACCAACAACCCTCCCTATCCCTGTAACCTCCTCCAGCCCCTACACCCCTCCCTATCTCTGTAACCTCCTCCAGCCCCTACACCCCTCCCTATCTCTGTAACCTCCTCCAGCCCCTACAACCCTCCCTATCTCTGTAACCTCGTCCAGCCCCGAAACCCTCCCTATCCCTGTAACCTCCTCCTCCAGCCCCGACAACCCTCCCTATCCCTGTAACCTCCTCCTCCTGCCCCTAAAACGCTCCCCATCTCTGTAACCTCCTCCTGCCCCTACAACACTCCCTATCTCTGTAACCTCCTCCAGCCCCTACAACCCACCCGATCTCTGTAACTTCCTCCAGCCCCGACAACCCTCCCTATCCCTGTAACCTCCTCCTCCTGCCCCTACAACCCTCCCTATCTCTGTAACCTCCTCCAGCCCCGACAACCCTCCCTATCCCTGTAACCTCCTCCTCCTGCCCCTACACCCCTCCCTATCTCTGTAAACACCTCCAACACCTACAACTCTCCCAATCTCTGTAACCTCCTCCATCCCCTACAATTCTCCCCATCTCTGTAACATCCTTCGGCCACTACAACCCTCCCTATCTCTGTAACCTCCTCCAGTCCCTGCCACCCTCCCTATCTCTGTTACCTCCTCCACTCCATACAACCCTCCCTATCTGTGTAAGCTCCTCCAACCCCTACATGTCTCCCTATCTCTGTAACCTCCTCCATCCCCTACAATTCTCCCCATCTCTGTAACATCCTTCAGCCCCTACAACCCTCCCCATCCCTGTAGCATCCTACAGCACCTACAACCCTCCCTATATCTGTAACCGCTGCCCGCCGCTACACCCCTCCCTATCTCTGTAACCTCCTCCAGCCCCTACAATCCTCCCTATCTCTGTAACCTCCTCCAGCCCCCAAACCCCTCCCTATCTCTGTAACCTCCTCCAGCCCCTACAATCCTCCCTATATCTGTAACCTCATCCAGCCCCTACAACCCTCCCTATCTCGGTAATGTCCTCCAGCCCCTACAACCCTCCCTGTCTCTTTAACCTCCACCAGCCACTACAACCCTCCCTATGTCTGCAAACTCCTCCAGCCCTGACAACCCTCCCTATCCCTGTAACCTCCTCCTCCTGCCCCTACACACCTCCCTATCACTGTTACCTACTCCAGCCCCTACAACTCTCCCTATCTCTGTAACCTCCTCCAGCCCGTACAATCCTCCCTATCTCATTATCCTCCTCCAGTCCCTACAATACTGCCTATCTCTGTAAACACCTCCACCCCCTACAACCCTCCCTATCTCTGTAAACTCCTACAGCCGCTCCAACACTCCCTATCACTGTAACTTCCTCCAGCCCTTACAACCCTCGCTAACTCTGTAACCTCCTCCAGCCTCTACAAACCTCCCTATCTCTGTAACCTCCTCCAGCCCCTAATACCCGCCCTATCTTTGTAACATCCTCCAGGCCCTACAACCCTCCCTATCCCTGTAAGCTCCTCCAGCCCCTATACACCTCTCTAACTCTGTAAACTCCTCCAGCCCCTCCTCCCCTCCCTATCTCTTTAACCTCCTCCAACTCCTATAACCCTCCCTATCTCTGTTACCTCCTCCAGCCCCTACTCCCCACCCTATCTCTGTAACCTCCTCCAGCCCTTACAACACTTCCTATATCTGAAAACTCCTCGAGAACCTACAAGACTCCCTTTCTCTGTAACCTCCTCCAGCCCCTACACCTCTCCCTATTTCTGTAACTTCCTCCAGCCTCTCCAACCCACCCTATCTGTGTAACATCCTCCAGCACCTACAAGCCTCCCAATCCCTGTAAACTCCTCCAGCCCCAAAACCCCTCCCTGTCTATGCAACCTCCTCCAGCCCCAACACAACTACCTATCTCTGTAAAATCCTCCAGCCCCTACAAGCCTCCCTATCCCTGTAACCGACTCCATCCCCTACAACCCTCCCTATCTCTGTAAACTCCTCCAGCCCCTGCACCCCTCCCTATCTCTGTAACCTCCTCCAGCCCCTACAACCGTCCCTATCTCTGTAACCTCCTAAAGCCCCTACACCCCTCCCTATCTCTGTAAACTCCTCCAGCCCCTAAACCCCTCCCTATCTCTGTAAACTCCTCCAGCCCCTACAACCCACCCTATCTCTGTAACCTCCTCCAGTCCCTACAACCCTCCCTATCTCTGTAAACTCCTCCTGTCTCAACAACCCTCCCTATCTCTGTAACCTCCTCCGGCCTCTACACCCCTCCCTATCTCTGTAACCTCCTCCAGCCCCTACACCCCTCCCTATCTCTGTAACCTCCTCCAGCCCCTACACCCCTCCCTATCTCTGTAACATCCCCCAGCCCCTGCACCCCTCCCTATCTCTGTAACCTCCTCCAGCCCCTACACCCCTCCCTATCTCTGTAAACTCCTCCAGCCCCTACACCCCTCCCTATCTCTGTAACCTCCTCCAGCCCCTACACACCTCTCTATCTCTGTAACCTCCTCCAGCCACTCCTCCCCTCCCTATCTCTTTAACCTCCTCCAACTCCTATAACCCTCCCTATCTCGGTAACCTCCTCCAGCCTCTACAAGCCTGCCTGTCTCTGTAACCTCCTCCAGCCCCTACCCCCTGCCTATCTCTGTAACCTCCTCCAGCCCCTACAACCCTCCCTATCTCTGTAAACTCCTCCAGCCCCTACACCCCTCCCTATCGCTGTAACCACCTCCAGCCCCTACTCCCCTCCCTATCTCTGTAACCTCCTCCAGCCCCTACAACCCTCCCTATCTCTGTAACCTCCTCCAGCCCCTACAACCCACCCTATCGCTGTAACCTCCTCCAGCCCCTACCCCCTGCCTATCTCAGTAACCTCCTCCAGCCCCTACAACCCTCCATATCTCTGTAACCTCCTCCAGCCCCTACACCCCTCCCTATCGCTGTAACCTCCTCCAGCCCCTACACGCATCCCTATCTCTGTAACCTCCTCCGGGCCATACAACCCGCCCTATCTCTGTAACATCCCCCAGCCCCTACAACCCTCCCTATCTCTGTAACCTCCGCCAGCCCCTACACCCCTCCCTATCTCTGTAACCTCCTCCAGCACCTACACACCTCTCTATCTCTGTAACCTCCTCCAGCCCCTCCTCCCCTCCCTATCTCTTTAACCTCCTCCAATTCCTATAACCCTCCCTATCTCCGTAACCTTCTCCCGCACCAACAACGCTCCCTATCCCTGTAACCTCCTCGAGCTCCTATAACGCTCCCTATCTCTGTAACCTCATCCAGCCCCTACAAGCCTCCCTATCTCTGTAACCTCCTCCAGCCCCTACCCCCTGCCTATCTCTGTAACCTCCACCAGCCCCTACAACCCTCCCTATCTCTGTAACCTCCTCCAGCCCCTACACCCCTCCCTATCGCTGTAACCCCCTCCAGCCCCTACAACCCTCCCTATCTCTGTAACCTCCTCCAGCCCCTACTCCCCTCCCTATCTCTGTAACCTCCCCCAGCCCCTACACCCCTCCCTATCTCTGTAACCTCCTCCAGCCCCTACAACCCACCCTATATCTGTAACATCCTCCAGCCCGTACAAGCCTCCCTATCCCTGTAACCTCCTCCAGCCACTACACCCCTCCCTGTCTCTGTAACCTCCTCCAGACCCTACACAACTAACTACCTCTGTAACCTCCTCCAGCCCCTACACCCCTCCCTATCTCTGTAACCTCCTCCAGCCCCTACAACCCTCCCTATCTCTGTAACCTCCTCCAGCCCCTACACCCCTCCCTATCTCTGTAACCTCCTCCAGCCCCTACAACCCTCCCTATCTCTGTAACCTCCTCCAGCCCCTACAACCCTCCCTATCTCTGTAACCTCCTCCAACCCCTACAACCCTCCCTATATATCTTACCTCCTTCAGCCCCTACAACCCTCCCCATCTCTTTAGCATCCTCCAGCACCTACAACCCTCCCTATATCTGTAACCTCCTCCAGCCCCTACAGCCCTCCCTATATCTGTAACCTCATCCAGCCCCTACAACCCTCCCTATCTCTGTAATGTCCTCCAGCCCCTACAACCCTCCCTGTCTCTTTAACCTCCTCCAGACCCTACAGCCCTCCATATCTCTGTAACCTCCTCCTCCTTCCCCTACAACGCTCCCCATCTCTGTAACCTCCTCCAGCCCCTACAACCTTCCCTATCTCTGTAACCTTCTCCAGCCCCTACAACCCTCCTTATCTCTGTAACCTCCTCCAGCCCCTGCAACCCTCCCTATCCCTGTAACCTCCTCCTCCAGCCCCTACAATGCTCCCCATCTCTGTAACCTCCTCCAGCCGCTACAACCCTCCCTAGTTCTGTAACCTCTTGCAGCCCCTCCAACCCTCCCTACCTCTGTAACCTCCTCCAGCCCCTACAACCATCCCTATCTCTGTAACCTCCTCCTGTCTCAACAACCCTCCCTATCTCTGTAACCTCCTCGAGCCCCTACACTCTTCCCTATCTCTGTAACCTCCTCCAGCCCCTACAACACTCCCTATCTCTGTAAACTCCTCCAGCCCCTACAACCCTCCCTATCTCTGTAACTTCCTCCAGCCCCTACAAGCCTCCCTATCCTTGTAACCTCCTCCAGCCCCTACACCCCTCCTTGTCTCTGTAAAATCCTCCAGCACCTACAAACCTCCCTATCTCTGTAACCTCCTCCTGCCTCAACAACCCTCCCTATCTCTGTAACCTCCTCATACTCCTATAACCCTCCCTATATCTGTAACCTCCTCCAGCCCCTATAAGCCTCCCTATCTCTGTAACCTCCTCCAGCCCCTACACCCATCCCTATCTCTGTAAACTCCTCCAGCCTCTACAACCCGCCCTAAATCTGTAACATCCTCCAGCACCTACACCCCTCCCTATCTCTCTAACCTCCTCCAGCCCCTACAACCCGCCCTATCTCTGTAACATCCTCCAGCCCCTACAAGCCTCTCTATGCCTGTAAGTTCCTCCAGCCCCTACACACCTCCCTAACTCTGTAACCTCCTCCGGCCCCTACAGCCCGCCCTATCTCTGTAACATCCCCCAGCCCCTACAACCCTCCCTATCCCTGTAACCTCCTCCAGCCCCTACACCCCTCCCTATCTCTGTAAACTCCTCCAGCCCCTTCAACCCTCCATATCTCTGTAACATCCTCCAGCCCCTACAAGCCTCCCTATCTCTGTAACCTCCTCCAGCCCCTACACACCTCCCTATCTCTGTAACCTCCTCCAGCCCGTACACCCCTCCCTATCTCTGTAACCTCTTCCAGCCCCTTCACACCTCCCTATCTCTGTAACCTCCTCCAGCCCCTACACCCCTCCCTATGATTGTAACCTCCTCCTGCCCCAACAACGCTCCCTATTTCTGTAACCTCCTCGAACTCCTATAACCCTCCCTATCTCTGTAACCTCATCCAGCCCCTACACCCCTCCCTATATCTGTAACATCCTCCAGCCCCTACAAGCCTCCCTATCTCTGTAACCTCCTGCAGCCCCTACCCCCTCCCTATCTCTGTAACCTCCTCCAGCCCCTCTAACCCTCCCTATCTCTGTAAGCCCCTCCAGCCATTCCAACCCTCCCTATCTCTGTAACCCCCTCCAGTCTCTACACCCCTCCCTATCTCTGTAACCTCCTCCAGCCCCCTACAACCCTCCCTATCTCTCTAACCTCCTCCAGCCCCTACACCCCTCCCTATCTCTCTAACCTCCTCCAGCCCCTACACCCCTCCCTATCTCTGTAACCTCCTCCAGCCCCCTAAACCCCTCCCCATTTCTGTAACCTCCTCCAGCCCCTACAAGCCTCCCTATCTCTGTAACCTCCTGCAGCCCCTACCCCCTCCCTATCTCTGTAACCTCCTCCAGCCCCTCCAACCCTCCCTAACTCTGTAACCCCCTCCAACCATTCCAACCCTCCCTATCTCTGTAACCCCCTCCAGTCCCTACACCCCTCCCTATCTCTGTAACCTCCTCCAGCCCCTACAACCCTCCCTATCTCTGTAACCCCCTCCAGTCCCTACACCCCTCCCTATCTCTGTAACCTCCTCCAGCCCCCTACAACCCTCCCTATCTCTGTAACCTCCTCCAGCCCCTACACCCCTCCCTATCTCTGTAACCTCCTCCAGCCCCTACACCCCTCCCTATCTCTGTAACCTCCTCCAGTCCCTACACCCCTCCCTATCTCTGTGACCTCCTCCAGCCCCTACACCCCTCCCTATCTCTGTAACCTCCTCCAGTCCCTACACCTCTCCTTATCTCTGTACCCTCCTCCAGCCCCTACAACCCTCCCGATCTCTGTAACCTCCTCCAGCCCCTACACCCCTCCCTATCTCTGTAACCTCCTCCAGCCCCTACACCCCTCCCTATCTCTGTACCCTCCTCCAGCCCCTACGACCCTCCCTATCTCTGTAACCTCCTCCAGCCCCTACACCCCTCCCTATCTCTGTACCCTCCTCCAGCCCCTACGACCCTCCCTATCTCTGTAACCTCCTACAACCCTCCGAGATCTCTGCCCTCCTCCTATTCCGGCCTGTCGAGCATCCCCCGATTCCCATCGCTCCACCATTGGCGGCCGTGCCTTCAGCTGCCTGGGGGGTGCCCTGAGCTCTGGAATTCCCTCCTGCAACCTCTCCACCTCCATCTTTCTCTCTGTCTCCTCCAATAAGACGCTCCTTAAAAACCGCCCTCTCTAACCCAGCCTGTGGTCACCTGTCCCTAATATCTCCACACGTGGCTCGGGATCAGATTCCCTTTGAGTTTGTTCCTATACTGAGAATGTGCGGGGTTATACTGTGAAAGGTGCTATATAAATGCACATTTTTGTTTGTTTCTGTCTCGTTTCCCACTCCAGTCTTCCGTGTCCAATAATTTGATGGCCTTGCCTTTGGGAATACAGATCTCCGTTCATCGGCCCTGTCATGAAGTGGCCGTGTTGGAGACACTTCTCGCTCAGCAGCTTCTATCTTGCTCTCTGCTCACGTATTTTCTCGTGCCGTCTCTCTCTGTGTGGCACACGCACTCTTCTGGGCTGCCACATGCTTGCATTGTTGTGCCCTCTCCTGTGTCTCATCTCCATTTCCTCCCTGTGCCCAGATGTTTCCCATTTTCTCTCTCAGCCTCTCTCTCTCTCTCTCGATCTCTCTCGTTCTCTCTCTCCCTCTTTGTCTCTTTCTCTCTCTGTCTCTCTCTCTCTCTCTCTCTCTCTCTCTCCCTCTCTCTCTGTCTCTTTGTCTCTCTCTGTCTCAGTCTCTCTCTCAATCTTCTATCTCCTCCCACTCTCGGTCTACCTCTCTCTCTCTGCCACTCTCTCTCTATGTCTCACTCAGTCTCCCTCTCTCTCTCTCTATCTCCCCCTCTCTCTCTGTCTCTCTCTCTCTACCCTCTCTCTTTATCTCTCTCTGTCATTCTCTCTCTCTCTCTCGATCTCTCTCGTTCTCTCTCTCCCTCTTTGTCTCTTTCTCTCTCTGTCTCTCTCTCTCCCTCTCTCTCTCTCTCTCTCCCTCTCTCTCTGTCTCTTTGTCTCTCTCTGACTCAGTCTCTCTCTCAATCTTCTATCTCCCCCCACTCTCGGTCTACCTCTCTCTCTCTGCCACTCTCTCTCTATGTCTCACTCAATCTCCCTCTCTCTCTCTCTATCTCCCCCTCTGTCTCTGTCTCTCTCTCTCTCTCTACCCTCTCTCTTTATCTCTCTCTGTCGTTCTCTCTCTCTCACACTTGCTCTCTCTCCCTGCCTCTCTCTCTCTCCCACTTGCTTGTTGCTCGTTCCCACCACCACCTGAAAGACTCTCTTGCTTTAACATTTCACACATTCCCTCTCGCATGAATGTTCCTGTTCCATAAATCTCTCTCTTTCCCCCAACAACCACCCAACCTCGAGGTATCACTTGCTTCCTTATCTCAGTTGTGTCTCAGTGGCTCTCACTCCCACATCTGACCCACAATGACATGGCTTCAAGCCCGCAATTCAGAGACTTGAACCCCTTAAACCAGGTCCGACACTTCCTCACACTACTGTCAGCGCTGAGGGAGTGCCACACTGTTGGAGGGTCAGTGCTGAAGAAGCAGCGCACTGTGGGAGGGTCAGTGCTGAGGAAGCACCGCACTGTCGGAGGGTCAGTGCTGAGGGAGCGCCGCACTGTGGGAGGGTCAGTGCTGAGGGAGCGCCGCACTGTCGGAGGGTCAGTGCTGAGGGAGTGCCGCACTGTGGGAGTGTCAGTGCTGAGGGAGCGCCGCACTGTCAGAGGGTCAGTGCTGAGGGAGCGCCGCACTGTCGGAGGGTCAGTGCTGAGGGAGCGCCGCACTGTCGGAGGGTCAGTGCTGAGGGAGCGCCGCACTGTCAGAGGGTCAGTGCTGAGGGAGCGCCGCACTGTTGGAGGGTCAGTGCTGAGGGAGCGCCGCACTGTCAGAGGGTCAGTGCTGAGGGAGCACCGCACTGTGGGAGGGTCAGTGCTGAGGGAGCGCCGCACTGTGGGAGGGTCAGAGCTGAGGGAGCGCCGCACTGTCGGAGGGTCAGTGCTGAGGGAGCGCCGCACTGTCGCAGGGTCAGTGCTGAGGGAGCGCCGCACTGTGGGAGGGTCAGTGCTGAGGGAGCGCCGCACTGTCAGAGGATCAGTACTGAGGGAGCGCCGCACTGTCGGAGGGTCAGTGCTGAGGGAGTGCCGCACTGTTGGAGGGTCAGTGCTGAGGGAGCGCTGCACTGTGGGAGGGTCAGTGCTGAGGGAGCGCCGCACTGTGGGAGGGTCAGTGCTGAGGGAGCGCCACACTGTCGGAGGGTCAGTGCTGAGGGAGCGCCGCACTGTGGGAGGGTCAGTGCTGAGGGAGCGCCGCACTGTTGGAGGGTCAGCACTGAGGAAGCGCCGCACTGTCGGAGGGTCAGTGCTGAGGGAGCGCCGCACTGTGGGAGGGTCAGTGCTGAGGGAGCGCCGCACTGTCGGAGGATCAGTGCTGAGGGAGCGCCGCACTGTCGGAAGGTCAGCGCTGAGGGAGCGCCGCACTGTGGGAGGGTCAGTGCTGAGGGAGCGCCGCACTGTGGGAGGGTCAGCTCTGAGGGAGCGCCACACTGTCGGAGGGTCAGCGCTGAGGGAGCGCCGCACTGTCAGAGGGTCAGTGCTGAGGGAACGCCGCACTGTCGGAGGATCAGTGCTGAGGGAGTGCCGCACTGTCGGAGGGTCAACGTTGAGGGAGCTCCGCACTGTCAGAGGGTCAGCGCTGAGGGAGCGCCGCACTGTCGGAGGGTCAGCGCTGAGGGAGCGCCGCACAGTCGGAGGGTCAGTGCTGAGGGAGCGCCGCACTGTCGGAGGGTCAGCGCTGAGGGAGCGCCGCACTGTCGGAGGGTCAGTGCTGAGGGAGCGCCGCACTGTGGGAGGGTCAGTGCTGAGGGAGCGCCGCACTGTCGGAGGGTCAGCGCTGAGGGAGCGCCGCACTGTCGGAGGGTCAGTGCTGAGGGAGTGCCGCACTGTCGGAGGGTCAGCGCTGAGGGAGCGCCGCACTGTCGGAGGGTCAGGATATTTTATTCTATATTAACCACTCTTTCCACATGTCCTGCCACCTTCAATGATTTATTCACATATACCCCCAGCTCCCTCTGCTTTCGCACCCCCTTTAGAATTGTACCCTTTATTTTATATTGTCTCCACGCTCTTCTTACCAAAATGAATCACTCACACATCTCCGCATTGAACTTCATCTGCCACTTGTCTGCCCATTCCCCCAACCTGTCGATGTCTTCTGAAGTCTGACACTCTCCTCCTCACAGTTCACAATGCTCCCGAGTTTTGTATCATCTGCAGATTTTGAAATTGTGGCCAAGGTCCAGGTCATTAATATATGTCAGGGAGAGTAGGGGGTCCCAACAGTGACCCCTGGGGAACAGCACTGCAAACGTTCCTCCAGCCCGATAATCATCCATTCACCCCCACTCCCTGTTTCCTGTCACTCAGCCAGTCCAGTATCCATGGGGAGGATTTTGCCCTCGTTGGCAGGGGGTGGTGTGGGGGCGATCGGTAAGCCAACTGCTGCCTGCGATCAGCTCTGGACCACGCCAAATTAAGGCCCACCCAGAGTGAAACATGCGCATCAGCGCTCAGCGCTGCCTGTTACTACACTCCCTTATATTCCCTGAGCTCTAACTTGTCACACAAGCCTGTTGTTTGGCACAGTATCGAATGCCTTTTGGAAGTCCATGTACACTGCATCCGCCACACTACCCTCATCAACTGCTCTTCAAACAATAAAACTCTAGCAAGGTCATTAAGGGCGATTTTCCCTTAAGAAATCTGTGCTGGCTTTGCTTAATTAGCCCACGATTGTCCATGTGATGATTCATTTCACCCCGAATTGTAGTCTCCCCAAGTTCCCCGCCACCGAGGTTAAACTGACTGGCCTGTAGTTGCTGGGTTTATCCTTACACCTCTTCCTGTACACGGGTGTGACTCTTGCAATTCTCCAGTCCTCTGGCACCACTCCCTGAGTCTAAAGAAATCTAGAAAATTATGGCCAGTGACTCCACAATGTGCCCTCCCACTCCTCTCGCTACCCTTGGACGCATCTCACCTGGTCCTGGTGCCCTGTCGACTTTAAGGCTTATCCAATGCCTCCTCCTTATCAATTTTAAGCCCTGCTAGCAACTGAATTTCCTCCCCTTTCGCTATGGCCTGGGTAGAAACTCCTTTCCTGGCAATGACAGATGCAAAGTGTTCATTTATTACCTCAGCTTTATTTTAAATTTGTTCACGGGACCTGGGGTTCGTTGGCTGGGCCCAGCATTTATTGCCCATCCCCGATTGCCCCCTTTGTTCAGAGGGTCATTTAAGAGTCAACCACATTGCTGTGGGGTCTGGAGTCACATGTAGGCCCAGACCATGTAAGGACAGCAGATTTCCCTCCCCGAATGGACATTAGTGAACCAGATGGGGTTTTTAACCACAATCAGCAATGGTCATCACTGACAATTTTAATTCCGGATTTTTATTGAATTCAGATCTCACCTTTAATAAGGTAGTGGGACAGGTAGATAAGGTGGTTAAGAGGGCATATGAGATACTTGCCTTTATTAGCCAAGGCATAGAATATAAGAGCAGGGGGGTTTTGCTGGAACTGTATAAAACGCTGGTTAGGCCACAGCTAGAGTATTGCGTGCAGTTCTGGAATCCACGTTATAGGAAGGATGTGATTGCACTAGAGAGAGAACAGAGGAGATTTACCAGGATGTCGCCTGGGCTGGAGAGTTTTAGTTATGGGGAGAGATTGGATAGACTGGGGTTATTTTCCCTGGAGCAGAGGAGATTGAGGGGGGACATGACTGAGATGTATAAAATGATGAGGGGCATAGATAGGGCAGACAGGAAGGAACTTCTCCCCTTGGTGGAGGGATCAATAACCAGGGGGCATAGATTTAAGGTAAGGGGCAGGAGGTTTAGAGGGGATGTGAGGGAGAATTTTTTTCACCCAGAGGGTGGTGGGAATCTGGAACTCACTGCCTGAAAGGGTGGTAGAGGCAGAAACCCTCATAACATTTAAGAAGTATTAGGATGTGCACTTGCGATGCCATGGCATACAAGGTTATGGGCCTAGTGCTGGAAAATGGGATTAGGTACGTGTTTGGCCGGTGCAGACTCGATGGGCTGAAGGGCCTTTTTCTGTGCTGTAGACCTCCATGAATCTATGACACCATCTGCTGTGGTGGGATTTGAAACCAGGGTCCCAGAGCATTACCCTGGATCACTAGTCCAGTGACAATACCACTATCCCACCTGCCTCCATCTGTAAACCCACTTTTTGATCCCCAATCAGTCCCACTCTTCCTTTTACCATCGCCCCCCCACCCCCCCCCCTCCCCCATCAGCCTTTACTATTTTTAACTCGGGGAGAGAACAATTCGGGACGAAATGAGACATCACATGGACAAACGTTGGCGAATTAAGGAAAGCCAGCACGGATCTCTTAAGGGGAAAGCGTGCTTAATGATCTTGCTGGAGTTTATTTGAAAAGCTAACAGAGAGGACTGATGAGGGTAGTGCGGCGGATGTGGTGTACATGGACTTCCAAAAGGCGTTCGATACAGTGCTGATCAACAGGCTTGTGCGAGAAGATATAGCTCAGGGAATTTAAGGGAGAGCAGTAACATGGGGGAGAATTTTTATGCCTGTAGAAGACACGGGGGCTCCCTCTTAAGTCAGCTGCCTCTCATACTCTCTCTTTGTTTCTCATATTTGCTTCTTCACCTCCCCTCTCATCCTTTTATATTCAGCCTGGTTCTCATTTGTATTATCCACCGGACATACACATGCTTTTTCTTCCTTATCTTAATTTCTATCTCTTTTTTCATCCAGGAGCTCTGGATTTGTTTGCTCCCTTTAGTGGGCATATGCCTTGACTGTACCCGAACCACCTCCTCTTTGAAGGTGGCCCATTGATCAGCTATCATTTTTCCTGCCAACCCCTGACTCCAATTTATTCATCCCAGATCCATTTTTACCCCACTGAAGTTGGTTTTCCCCCAGTTAATTATTCTTACTCTGGAATCTTCTTTGTCCTTTTTCCACAGTCAGCCTAAACCTTATGATACAATGATCACTGTTCCCTAAATATCCCCCTAGTGATACTTGAGACACTTGTCCCACCTCATTCTCAGTTGGACTGGAAATATATTGCCATAGGAAATGCTCCTGAGCACACTGTAGGAACTCTTGCCCCTCCCCCACCCTTTCCACTACTACTATCCCAGTATATACCCGGATCATTGAAGTCACCCATTATAATTACTCCATCGTTTCTGCACCTCTCAGTAATTTCATTGCAAATTTGTTCCTCTACGTCCTTCCCACTAGTTGGTGGCTATATACAACACCGAGCAATGTAATTGCACCTTTTATGTTCCTTATCTCTAGCTAAATAGATTCTGCCCTTGACCGCCCCCCCCCCCCCCCCCCCCCCCCCCCGGGACATCCTCCTGCTCCAGCACTGCAATGCCCTCTTTAATCAACACTGCCACCCCTCCCCAATTTCTACCTTTCTTACCTGTTCTGAATGCATTGTACCCGGGAATATTTAAACCCCCAGTTCTGCCCTTCCTTGAGCCAGGTCTCTGTTATCGCCACAACAGCATATTTCCACATGGCAATCTGTGCCTGTAACTCCCCAATCTCATTTACGACACTCCGTGCATTCACATACATGCAGACTAACTCTGATTTAGACTTTATTTCTTTCATCCTTACTCTGACCCCCACCTAATACCTCACTACTTCCATCTCTAGCATTATCTATCTCTCCCAGCATTCTGTGCATGTTGGTGTTCCTCTCTGATATTTCCTCCTTATTCCCACAGTCCCTTCATCCCAGGAATCAGCCGAGTGAACCTTCTCTGAACGGCTTCCAATGCGAGTCTGTCCCTCCTTAAGTAAGGAGACCAGAACTGTCCACAGTGCCCCAGGAGCGGCCTCACCAACGCCCTGTCCAGTTGTAGCAAGACTTCCCCACTTTTATACTCCATCCCCCCCTCGCAATAAAGGACAACTTTCCATTTGGCTTCCTAATCACTCGCTGCATCTGCATACTAACTATTTTGAGATTCATGTACCAGGACACCCAGATCCCTCTGTACTGCAGCATTCTGCAGTCTCTCCCCATTTAAATAATATTCTGCTTTCCTACACAATACCCACCAAAGTGGACACACTCACATTTTCCCACATTATACTCCGACTTCCAAATTTTGTCCCCTTTTTGGGCCTCTCGGTCTCAATCTCTTTCTATCTCTCCCTGCCACTGTCTCTATATGTCCCTCTCCCTCTCTTGCTCCCTCTCTCCCTTTCTCATTTTCTCCGTCTGATGTCCTTTTCTCTCTTTCACACACGTGTGGTATCACTCCAACAGTCACAGAGGGTAAACAGCAGGCCAAATTATAGGCAGCTCTTGGGTTCAGATACGGGTTAACGTGAGGAGAGAAACAGAGAGTAACGCAGGGACAGAGAGACAGTGATGCAGGGAGAGAGAGAGACAGTGATGCAGGGAGAGAGAGAGAGTGCCAGAGAGAGAATGATTCAGGGAAAGAGAGAGAGAGAGTGACTCAGGGAGAGAGAGTGACAGAGAGAGAAAGATCCAGGGGGAGGGAGAGAGAAAGAGGCACAGGGAGAGAGAGAGTGACAGAGAGAGGATGATGCGGGGCGGGGGGAGAGAGAGAAAGTGGCTAGTGGAGAAGAGAGAGAGAGAGAAAGACAGGGAAAGAGAGAGAAAGAGAGAAATGGAAACAGAGAGAGGGAGGCAGACAGAGAGCGAGAGAGACAGAGAGAGATAGAGAGGGGGTTGGGTTGTAAGAGAGAGAGAGAGAGAGACACCAGAAGGGGGAGAGAGGGGGAGATAGAGAGAAAGAAACAGGGACAGAGAGAAACAAGGAGAGAGAGACAGGGAGAGAGAGATAGAGAGAGACAGGGAAATAGAGAGACAGAGAGAGAGAGAGACAGAGATAGAGAGAGAGACAGAGAGGGACAGATGAAAGGCAGAGAGACGGAAGGAGATAGAGAGACAAAGAGAGAGAGAGTGCTGAGACAGAGAAGTAGACAGCGACAGAGACACAGACAGAGAGAGACAGAGAGAGACAGGGAAAGAGAGAGAGAGAGATGGGGAGAGTGAGACAGAGAGTGAGAGGCAGAGATAGAGAGACAGAGACAGACAAAGAGAGAGACAGAGAGAGAGAGAGGGAGAGAGACAAAGAGAGAGAGAGAGACAGAGAGAGAGAGAGACAGAGAGAGAGAGGAACAAACAAAGAGAGAGAGACCGAGAGATAGAGAGGGAGAGAGACAGAGAGAGAGAGGAACAAACAAAGAGAGAGAGACCGAGAGATAGAGAGGGAGAGAGACAGAGAGAGAGAGGAACAAACAAAGAGAGAGAGACCGAGAGATAGAGAGGGAGAGAGACAGAGAGAGAGAGAGAGAGAGAGACAGAGAGAGACAAACAAAGAGAGAGAGAGACAGAGAGATATAAGGAGAGAAAGAGAGAGGCAGACAGAGAGAGACAATCTTCGAGCAGCAGGCACAGGGGAGGAGGGGGGAAGGCAGGGTGGTGTGGGTGTGGACCTTCCCCCTTCAGCCTGCGTTAATCAGCAGTGTGTGGGCACAGAATTCCTGCGCTGGGATTCTTTACAGGGAGCCGAGCGAGAGCAGTGTGTTTTCACAAATGACGAGCCCGTGAGGATATAATTACGGGCTGCGGGGGTATTTTTGAATCAGAGTTTAAACGTGGAGCTGGGGGAGCGCCCACCCAAGTCTCCAATTACAGCTGCTTGTTTCACCCTTAATCTTGGGATGTTGGGATTGAGAGAAAGCTGACTGCTGATATTTTTGAACTGTAACCGCTTTTACTAACGTTCCCGTGTCTCTAGCGGAAACTGTGGGATGTCCCAGGGCAAACGAGAGTGCCAGAACATTGTAATTAATGCCAGTGGGGGTAATACGCCGGAATACCATGCCATACTCCCTCGGGCTTTTAAAAGTGGGGACCGCAGGGAACAGCGGAGGCACAGATTGCAATCTCCCAAAACTCCCCAGATTCCGGAATGCCCTCGGCTGATCTGGGAGCCGGCAAACAGCAGCTCTCCAACCCCGGGAAGGTGGGAGAGGGGAATCGGGGAACTACAGGCCAGTTCGCCTGACGGCGGTCAGTCACCGGGGAAAATTTAGGGGAACGAGATAACGAAGCGTACAGGCTAGGCAGTGAGGTAAGCTGCGAGGAGGACACAAAGAGTGTCAAAGAGATGCTTTCCTTTATATATTTTGTTAACCTTAGTGATGCTTGAGGCACTTGTCCCACCTCATTCTCAGCTGGACCGCCGTAGGAAACACTCCTGAGCACGCTGCAGGAACTCTTGCCCCTCCCTCACCCTTTCCACTGCCACTATCCCAGTATATACCCGGATCATTGAAGTCACCCATTATAACTACTCCATCATTTCCGCACCTCTCTCCTGGTGCAATTCTTGTACTATTTTAAACCTTAGGAATAGAGTCATAGAAACATAGAAACTAGGAGCAGGAGGAAGCCATTCGGCCCTTCAAGCCTGCTCCTGCTCCACCAGTCAATATGATCTTGTCTGATCCTCCATCTCAACGCCGTACTCCCGCTCTCTCCCCCATGCCCCTTGCTCCCTATAGAGTCCAGAATGCCGTCTACTTCCTTCTTAACTATATTCAGTGACTTGGCCTCCACAGCCTCCTGTG
>JANJGN010002790.1:0-59111 GCA_026770705.1 Isurus oxyrinchus
GCCTCTGTTTCACACTGTTTGCCTCTGATTCACTCTGTTTGCCTCTGTTTCACTCTGTTTGCCTCAGTTTAAGTCTTGTTGCTTCTGTTTCACTCTGTTTGCCTCTGCTAAGTCTTCTTGCCTCTGTTTCACTCTGTTTGCCTCTGTTTCACTCTGGTTCACTCTGTTTGCCTCTGTTTCACTCTGTTTGCCTCTGTTTCACTCTGTTTGCCTCTGTTGCACTCTGTTTGCGTCTGTTTCACTCTGTTTGCCTCTGTTTCACTCTGTGTGCCTCTGTTTCACTCTGCTTGCCTATGTTTAAGTCTGTTTCACTCTGTTTGCCTCTGTTTAAGTCTTTTTGCATCTGTTTATGTCTGTTTGCATCTGTTTAAGTCTGTTTGCCTCTGTTTAATCTGTTTGCCTCTTTTTAAGTCTGTTTGCCTCTGGTTCACTCTGTTTGCCTCTGTTTCACTCTGTTTGCCTCTGTTTCACTCTGTTTGCCTCTGTTTCACTCTGTTTGCATCTGTTTCACTCTGTTTGCCTCTGTTTCACTCTGTTTGCATCTGTTTAAGTCTTCTTGCCTCTGCTTCACTCTGTTTGCCTCTGTTTAAGTCTTCTTGCCTCTGTTTCAATCTGTTTGCCTCTGTTTCACTCTGTTTCACTCTGTTTCACTCTGCTTGCCTCTGTTTCACTCTGTTTGCCTTTGTTTCACTCTGTTTGCCTCTGTTTCACTGTGTTTGCCTCAGTTTCACTCTGTTTGCCTCTGTTTCAGTCTTCCTGCGTCTGTTTCACTCTGTTTGCCTCTGTTTCACTCTGTTTCACTCTGTTTCACTCTGTTTGCCTCTGTTTCACTCTGTTTGCCTCTGTTTCACTGTGTTTGACTCTTTTTCACTCTGTTTGCCTTTGTTTCACTCTGTTTGCCGCTGGTTCACTCTGTTTGCCTCTGTTTCACTCAGATTGCCTCTGTTTCATTCAGTTTGCCTCTGTTTCACTCTCTTTGCCTCTGTTTCACTCTGTTTGTCTCTGTTTCACCCTGTTTGCCTCTGTTTAATACTGTTTGCCTCTGTTTAACACTGTTTGACTCTGTTTAACACTGTTTGCCTCTGTTTAACACTGTTTGCCTCTGTTTCCCTCTGTTTGCCTCTGTTTCACTCTGTTTGCCTCTGTTTCACTCTGTTTGACTCTGTTTCACTCTGTTTGCATCTGTTTCACTCTGTTTGCCTCTGTTTCACTCTGATTGCCTCTGTTTCATTCTGTTTGCATCTTTTTCACTCTGTTTGCCTCTGTTTCACTCTGTTTGCCTCTGTTTAACAGTGTTTGCCTCTGTTTAACACTGTTTGCCTCTGTTTAACACGGTTTGCCTCTGTTTAACCCTGTTTGCCTCTGTTTAATACTGTTTGCATCTGTTTAACACTGTTTGCCTCTGTTTAACACTGTTTGCCTCTGTTTAACATTGTTTGCCTCTGTTTGCCTCTGTTTGCCTCTGTTTGCCTCTGTTTCACTCTGTTTGCCTCTGTTTCATTCTGTTTGCCTCTGTTTCACTCTGTTTGCCTCTGTTTCACTCTGATTGCCTCTGTTTCACTCTGTTTGCCTCTGTTTCACTCTGTTTGCCTCTGTTTAACCCTGTTTGCCTCTGTTTAACACTGTTTGCCTCTGTTTAATACTGTTTGCATCTGTTTAACACTGTTTGCCTCTGTTTAACACTGTTTGCCTCTGTTTAACATTGTTTGCCTCTGTTTGCCTCTGTTTGCCTCTGTTTGCCTCTGTTTCACTCTGTTTGCCTTGGTTTCACTCTGTTTGCCTCTGTTTCACTCTGATTGCCTCTGTTTCATTCTGTTTGCCTCTGTTTCACTCTGTTTGCCTCTGTTTCACTCTGATTGCCTCTGTTTCACTCTGCTTGCCTCTGTTTCACTCTGTTTGCCTCTGTTTAACCCTGTTTGCCTCTGTTTAACACTGTTTGCCTCTGTTTAATACTGTTTGCATCTGTTTAACACTGTTTGCCTCTGTTTAACACTGTTTGCCTCTGTTTAACATTGTTTGCCTCTGTTTGCCTCTGTTTGCCTCTGTTTGCCTCTGTTTCACTCTGTTTGCCTTGGTTTCACTCTGTTTGCCTCTGTTTCCCTCTGTTTGCCTCTGTTTCACTCTGATTGCCTCTGTTTCATTCTGTTTGCCTCTGTTTCACTCTGTTTGCCTCTGTTTCACTCTGTTTGCCTCTGTTTAACAGTGTTTGCCTCTGTTTAACACTGTTTGCCTCTGTTTAACACTGTTTGCCTCTGTTTAACGCTGTTTGCCTCTGTTTAACACTGTTTGCCTCTGTTTGCCTCTGTTTAAGTCTGTTCAACCCTGTTGCACTCTTTTTGCCTCTGTTTAACTCTGTTTCACTCTTTTTGCCTCTGTTTAATTCTGTTTCACTCTGTTTGCCTCTGTTTAAGTCTGTTTCAGTCTGTTTGCTTCTGTTTCACTCTGTTTCACTCTGTTTGCCTCTGTTTCACTCTGTTTGCCTCTGTTTCACTCTGTTTGCCTCTGTTTAACCCTGTTTGCCTCTGTTTAACACTGTTTGCCTCTGTTTCACCCTGTTTGCCTCTGTTTAACACTGTTTGCATCTGTTTAACACTGTTTGACTCTGTCTATCCCTGTTTGCCTCTGTTTCATAGTGTTTGCCTCTGATTTAGTCTGTTTGCCTCTGTTTAAGTCTGTTTACCTCTGTCTAAGTCTGTTTGCCTCTGTTTAAGTCTGTTTGACTCTGTTTAAGTCTGTATGCCTCTGTTTAAGTCTGTCTGCCTCAGTTTCAGTCTGTTTGCCTCTGTTTCACTCTGTTTGCCTCTGTTTCACACTGTTTACCTCTGTTTCACTCTGTGAGCCTCTGTTTCACTCTGTTTGCCTCTGGTTAAATCTTCTTGCCTCTGTTTCACTCTGTTTGCCTCTGTTTCACTCTGTTTCACTCTGTTTGCCTCTGTTTCACACTGTTTGCCTCTGATTCACTCTGGTTGCCTCTGTTTCACTCTGTTTGCCTCAGTTTAAGTCTTGTTGCTTCTGTTTCACTCTGTTTGCCTCTGCTAAGTCTTCTTGCCTCTGTTTCACTCTGTTTGCCTCTGTTTCACTCTGGTTCACTCTGTTTGCCTCTGTTTCACTCTGTTTGCCTCTGTTTCACTCTGTTTGCCTCTGTTGCACTCTGTTTGCGTCTGTTTCACTCTGTTTGCCTCTGTTTCACTCTGTGTGCCTCTGTTTCACTCTGCTTGCATATGTTTAAGTCTGTTTCACTCTGTTTGCCTCTGTTTAAGTCTTTTTGCATCTGTTTATATCTGTTTGCATCTGTTTAAGTCTGTTTGCCCCTGTTTAATCTGTTTGCCTCTTTTTAAGTCTGTTTGCCTCTGGTTCACTCTGTTTACCTCTGTTTCACTCTGTTTGCCTCTGTTTCAATCTGTTTGCCTCTGTTTCACTCTGTTTGCATCTGTTTCACTCTGTTTGCCTCTGTTTCACTCTGTTTGCATCTGTTTAAGTCTTCTTGCCTCTGTTTCACTCTGTTTGCCTCTGTTTAAGTCTTCTTGCCTCTGTTTCACTCTGTTTGCCTCTGTTTCACTCTGTTTCACTCTGATTGCCTCTGTTTCATTCTGTTTGCCTCTGTTTAACAGTGTTTGCCTCTGTTTCACTCTGATTGCTTCTGTTTCACTCTGTTTGCCTCTGTTTCACTCTGTTTGCCTCTGTTTAACCCTGTTTGCCTCTGTTTAACACTGTTTGCCTCTGTTTAATACTGTTTGCATCTGTTTAACACTGTTTGCCTCTGTTTAACACTGTTTGCCTCTGTTTAACATTGTTTGCCTCTGTTTGCCTCTGTTTGCCTCTGTTTGCCTCTGTTTCACTCTGTTTGCCTTGGTTTCACTCTGTTTGCCTCTGTTTCACTCTGTTTGCCTCTGTTTCACTCTGATTGCCTCTGTTTCATTCTGTTTGCCTCTGTTTCACTCTGTTTGCCTCTGTTTCACTCTGTTTGCCTCTGTTTAACAGTGTTTGCCTCTGTTTAACACTGTTTGCCTCTGTTTAACACTGTTTGCCTCTGTTTAACGCTGTTTGCCTCTGTTTAACACTGTTTGCCTCTGTTTGCCTCTGTTTAAGTCTGTTCAACCCTGTTGCACTCTTTTTGCCTCTGTTTAACTCTGTTTCACTCTTTTTGCCTCTGTTTAATTCTGTTTCACTCTGTTTGCCTCTGTTTAAGTCTGTTTCAGTCTGTTTGCTTCTGTTTCACTCTGTTTCACTCTGTTTGCCTCTGTTTCACTCTGTTTGCCTCTGTTTCACTCTGTTTGCCTCTGTTTAACCCTGTTTGCCTCTGTTTAACACTGTTTGCCTCTGTTTCACCCTGTTTGCCTCTGTTTAACACTGTTTGCATCTGTTTAACACTGTTTGTCTCTGTCTATCCCTGTTTGCCTCTGTTTAATACTGTTTGCCTCTGTTTTAGTCTGTTTGCCTCTGTTTAAGTCTGTTTACCTCTGTCTCAGTCTGTTTGCCTCTGTTTAAGTCTGTTTGTCTCTGTTTAAGTCTGTAAGCCTCTGTTTAAGTCTGTCTGCCTCAGTTTCAGTCTGTTTGCCTCTGTTTCACTCTGTTTGCCTCTGTTTCACACTGTTTACCTCTGTTTCACTCTGTGAGCCTCTGTTTCACTCTGTATGCCTCTGGTTAAATCTTCTTGCCTCTGTTTCACTCTGTTTGCCTCTGTTTCACTCTGATTCACTCTGTCTGCCTCTGTTTCACACTGTTTGCCTCTGATTCACTCTGTTTGCCTCTGTTTCACTCTGTTTGCCTCAGTTTAAGTCTTGTTGCTTCTGTTTCACTCTGTTTGCCTCTGCTAAGTCTTCTTGCCTCTGTTTCACTCTGTTTGCCTCTGTTTCACTCTGGTTCACTCTGTTTGCCTCTGTTTCACTCTGTTTGCCTCTGTTTCACTCTGTTTGCCTCTGTTGCACTCTGTTTGCGTCTGTTTCACTCTGTTTGCCTCTGTTTCACTCTGTGTGCCTCTGTTTCACTCTGCTTGCCTATGTTTAAGTCTGTTTCACTCTGTTTGCCTCTGTTTAAGTCTTTTTGCATCTGTTTATGTCTGTTTGCATCTGTTTAAGTCTGTTTGCCTCTGTTTAATCTGTTTGCCTCTTTTTAAGTCTGTTTGCCTCTGGTTCACTCTGTTTGCCTCTGTTTCACTCTGTTTGCCTCTGTTTCACTCTGTTTGCCTCTGTTTCACTCTGTTTGCATCTGTTTCACTCTGTTTGCCTCTGTTTCACTCTGTTTGCATCTGTTTAAGTCTTCTTGCCTCTGTTTCACTCTGTTTGCCTCTGTTTAAGTCTTCTTGCCTCTGTTTCACTCTGTTTGCCTCTGTTTCACTCTGTTTCACTCTGTTTCACTCTGCTTGCCTCTGTTTCACTCTGTTTGCCTTTGTTTCACTCTGTTTGCCTCTGTTTCACTGTGTTTGCCTCAGTTTCACTCTGTTTGCCTCTGTTTCAGTCTTCCTGCGTCTGTTTCACTCTGTTTGCCTCTGTTTCACTCTGTTTCACTCTGTTTCACTCTGTTTGCCTCTGTTTCACTCTGTTTGCCTCTGTTTCACTGTGTTTGACTCTTTTTCACTCTGTTTGCCTTTGTTTCACTCTGTTTGCCGCTGGTTCACTCTGTTTGCCTCTGTTTCACTCAGATTGCCTCTGTTTCATTCAGTTTGCCTCTGTTTCACTCTCTTTGCCTCTGTTTCACTCTGTTTGTCTCTGTTTCACCCTGTTTGCCTCTGTTTAATACTGTTTGCCTCTGTTTAACACTGTTTGACTCTGTTTAACACTGTTTGCCTCTGTTTAACACTGTTTGCCTCTGTTTCCCTCTGTTTGCCTCTGTTTCACTCTGTTTGCCTCTGTTTCACTCTGTTTGCCTCTGTTTCACTCTGTTTGCATCTGTTTCACTCTGTTTGCCTCTGTATAAGTCTTCTTGCCTCTGTTTCACTCTGTTTGCCTCTGTTTAAGTCTTCTTGCCTCTGTTTCACTCTGTTTGCCTCTGTTTAAGTCTTCTTGCCTCTGTTTCACTGTGTTTGCCTCTGTTAAAGTCTGTTGAACCCTGTTTCATCTTTTTGCCTCTGTTTAACTCTGTTTCACTCTGTTTGCCTCTGTTGAAGTCTGTTTAAGTCTGTTTGCCTGTGTTTGCCTCTGTTTGCCTCTGTTTGCCTTTGTTTGCCTCTGGTTAAGTTTGTTTAACTCTGTTTCACTCTTTTTGCCTCTGTTTAAGTCTGTTTCAATCTGTTGGCTTCTGTTTAAGTCTGTTTGCCTCTGTTTGCCTCTGCTTAAGTCTGTTTAAAACTGTTTAACTCTGTTTGCCTCTGCTTGCCTCTGTTTAAGTCTGTTTCACTGTGTTTGTCTCTGTTTGCCTCTGTTTAAGTCTGTTTACCTCTGTTTAAGTCTGTTTGCCTCTGTTTAAGTCTGTTTGCTTCTGTTTAAGTCTGTTTGCCTCTGTTTAAGTCTGTCTGCCTCTGTTTCAATCTGTTTGCCTCTGTTTAACACTGTTTGCCTCTGTTTCACCCTGTTTGCCTCTGTTTAACACTGTTTGCATCTGTTTAACACTGTTTGGAAATGTTTAAATCTGTTTGCCTCTGTTTAACACTGTTTGCCTCTGTTTGCCTCTGTTTAAGTCTGTTTACCTCTGTTTAAGTTTGTTTGCCTCTGTTTAAGTCTGTTTGCTTCTGTTTAAGTCTGTTTGCCTCTGTTTAAGTCTGTCTGCCTCTGTTTCAATCTGTTTGCCTCTGTGTAACACTGTTTGCCTCTGTTTCACCCTGTTTGCCTCTGTTTAACACTGTTTGCATCTGTTTAACACTGTTTGGAACTGTTTAACACTGTTTGCCTCTGTTTGCCTCTGTTTAAGTCTGTTTAACCCTGTTTCACTCTTTTTGCCTCTGTTTAACTCTGTTTCACTCTTTTTGCCTCTGTTTAATTCTGTTTCACTCTGTTTGCCTCTGTTTAAGTCTGTTTCAGTCTGTTTGCCTCTGTTTCACTCTGTGTCACTCTGTTTCAATCTCGTTGCCTCTGTTTCACTCTGTTTGCCTCTGTTTCACTCTGTTTGCCTCTGTTTAACCCTGTTTGCCTCTGTTTAACACTGTTTGCCTCTGTTTCACCCTGTTTGCCTCTGTTTAACCCTGTTTGCCTCTGTTTAATACTGTTTGCATCTGTTTAACACTGTTTGCCTCTGTTTAACACTGTTTGCCTCTGTTTAACATTGTTTGCCTCTGTTTGCCTCTGTTTGCCTCTGTTTGCCTCTGTTGCACTCTGTTTGCCTTTGTTTCACTCTGTTTGCCTCTGTTTCACTCTGTTTGCCTCTTTTCACTCTGATTGCCTCTGTTTCATTCTGTTTGCCTCTGTTTCACTCTGTTTGCCTCTGTTTCACTCTGTTTGCCTCTGTTTCACTCTGTCTGCCTCTGTTTCACTCTGTTTGCCTCTGTTTAACCCTGTTTGCCTCTGTTTAACACTGTTTGCCTCTGTTTAACCCTGTTTGCCTCTGTTTAATACTGTTTGCATCTGTTTAACACTGTTTGCCTCTGTTTAACACTGTTTGCCTCTGTTTAACATTGTTTGCCTCTGTTTGCATCTGTTTGCGTCTGTTTGCCTCTGTTTCACTCTGTTTGCCTTTGGTTCACTCTGTTCGCCTCTGTTTCACTCTGTTTGCCTCTGTTTCACTCTGATTGCCTCTGTTTCATTCTGTTTGCCTCTGTTTCACTCTGTTTGCCTCTGTTTCACTCTGATTGCCTCTGTTTCACTCTGTTTGCCTCTGTTTCACTCTGTTTGCCTCTGTTTAACCCTGTTTGCCTCTGTTTAACACTGTTTGCCTCTGTTTAATACTGTTTGCATCGGTTTAACACTGTTTGCCTCTGTTTAACACTGTTTGCCTCTGTTTAACATTGTTTGCCTCTGTTTGCCTCTGTTTGCCTCTGTTTGCCTCTGTTTCACTCTGTTTGCCTCTGTTTCACTCTGTTTGCCTCTGTTTCACTCTGTTTGCCTCTGTTTCACTCTGATTGCCTCTGTTTCATTCTGTTTGCCTCTGTTTCACTCTGTTTGCCTCTGTTTCACTCTGTTTGCCTCTGTTTAACAGTGTTTGCCTCTGTTTAACACTGGTTGCCTCTGTTTAACACGGTTTGCCTCTGTTTAACCCTGTTTGCCTCTGTTTAATACTGTTTGAATCTGTTTAACACTGTTTGCCTCTGTTTAACACTGTTTGCCTCTGTTTAACATTGTTTGCCTCTGTTTGCCTCTGTTTGCCTCTGTTTGCCTCTGTTTCACTCTGTTTGCCTTTGTTTCACTCTGTTTGCCTCTGTTTCACTCTGTTTGCCTCTGTTTCACTCTGATTGCCTCTGTTTCACTCTGTTTGCCTCTGTTTCACTCTGATTGCCTCTGTTTCATTCTGTTTGCCTCTGTTTCACTCTGTTTGCCTCTGTTTCACTCTGTTTGCCTCTGTTTAACAGTGTTTGCCTCTGTTTAACACTGTTTGCCTCTGTTTAACACTGTTTGCCTCTGTTTAACGCTGTTTGCCTCTGTTTAACACTGTTTGCCTCTGTTTGCCTCTGTTTAAGTCTGTTCAACCCTGTTGCACTCTTTTTGCCTCTGTTTAACTCTGTTTCACTCTTTTTGCCTCTGTTTAATTCTGTTTCACTCTGTTTGCCTCTGTTTAAGTCTGTTTCAGTCTGTTTGCTTCTGTTTCACTCTGTTTCACTCTGTTTGCCTCTGTTTCACTCTGTTTGCCTCTGTTTCACTCTGTTTGCCTCTGTTTAACCCTGTTTGCCTCTGTTTAACACTGTTTGCCTCTGTTTCACCCTGTTTGCCTCTGTTTAACACTGTTTGCATCTGTTTAACACTGTTTGTCTCTGTCTATCCCTGTTTGCCTCTGTTTAATACTGTTTGCCTCTGATTTAGTCTGTTTGCCTCTGTTTAAGTCTGTTTACCTCTGTCTAAGTCTGTTTGCCTCTGTTTAAGTCTGTTTGACTCTGTTTAAGTCTGTATGCCTCTGTTTAAGTCTGTCTGCCTCAGTTTCAGTCTGTTTGCCTCTGTTTCACTCTGTTTGCCTCTGTTTAAGTCTTTTTGCATCTGTTTATGTCTGTTTGCATCTGTTTAAGTCTGTTTGCCTCTGTTTAATCTGTTTGCCTCTTTTTAAGTCTGTTTGCCTCTGGTTCACTCTGTTTGCCTCTGTTTCACTCTGTTTGCCTCTGTTTCACTCTGTTTGCCTCTGTTTCACTCTGTTTGCATCTGTTTCACTCTGTTTGCCTCTGTTTCACTCTGTTTGCATCTGTTTAAGTCTTCTTGCCTCTGTTTCACTCTGTTTGCCTCTGTTTAAGTCTTCTTGCCTCTGTTTCACTCTGTTTGCCTCTGTTTCACTCTGTTTCACTCTGCTTGCCTCTGTTTCACTCTGTTTGCCTTTGTTTCACTCTGTTTGCCTCTGTTTCACTGTGTTTGCCTCAGTTTCACTCTGTTTGCCTCTGTTTCAGTCTTCCTGCGTCTGTTTCACTCTGTTTGCCTCTGTTTCACTCTGTTTCACTCTGTTTGCCTCTGTTTCACTCTGTTTGCCTCTGTTTCACTGTGTTTGACTCTTTTTCACTCTGTTTGCCTTTGTTTCACTCTGTTTGCCGCTGGTTCACTCTGTTTGCCTCTGTTTCACTCAGATTGCCTCTGTTTCATTCAGTTTGCCTCTGTTTCACTCTCTTTGCCTCTGTTTCACTCTGTTTGTCTCTGTTTCACCCTGTTTGCCTCTGTTTAATACTGTTTGCCTCTGTTTAACACTGTTTGACTCTGTTTAACACTGTTTGCCTCTGTTTAACACTGTTTGCCTCTGTTTCCCTCTGTTTGCCTCTGTTTCACTCTGTTTGCCTCTGTTTCACTCTGTTTGCCTCTGTTTCACTCTGTTTGCATCTGTTTCACTCTGTTTGCCTCTGTATAAGTCTTCTTGCCTCTGTTGCCTCTGTTTAAGT
The DNA here is from genome assembly GCA_026770705.1 of Isurus oxyrinchus. Lineage (NCBI taxonomy): Eukaryota > Metazoa > Chordata > Chondrichthyes > Lamniformes > Lamnidae > Isurus > Isurus oxyrinchus. The sequence continues at coordinate 9,935 of JANJGN010002790.1, forward strand.
CTTCTTGCCTCTGTTTCACTCTGTTTGCCTCTGTTTAAGTCTTCTTGCCTCTGTTTCACTGTGTTTGCCTCTGTTAAAGTCTGTTGAACCCTGTTTCATCTTTTTGCCTCTGTTTAACTCTGTTTCACTCTGTTTGCCTCTGTTGAAGTCTGTTTAAGTCTGTTTGCCTGTGTTTGCCTCTGTTTGCCTCTGTTTGCCTTTGTTTGCCTCTGGTTAAGTTTGTTTAACTCTGTTTCACTCTTTTTTGCCTCTGTTTAAGTCTGTTTCAATCTGTTGGCTTCTGTTTAAGTCTGTTTGCCTCTGTTTGCCTCTGCTTAAGTCTGTTTAAAACTGTTTAACTCTGTTTTGCCTCTGCTTGCCTCTGTTTAAGTCTGTTTCACTGTGTTTGTCTCTGTTTGCCTCTGTTTAAGTCTGGTTTAACCTCTGAGTTTAAGTCTGTTTGCCTCTGTTTAAGTCTGTTTGCTTCTGTTTAAGTCTGTTTGCCTCTGTTTAAGTCTGTCTGCCTCTGTTTCAATCTGTTTGCCTCTGTTTAACACTGTTTGCCTCTGTTTCACCCTGTTTGCCTCTGTTTAACACTGTTTGCATCTGTTTAACACTGTGTTGGAAATGTTTAAATCTGTTTGCCTCTGTTTAACACTGTTTGCCTCTGTTTGCCTCTGTTTAAGTCTGTTTACCTCTGTTTAAGTTTGTTTGCCTCTGTTTAAGTCTGTTTGCTTCTGTTTAAGTCTGTTTGCCTCTGTTTAAGTCTGTCTGCCTCTGTTTCAATCTGTTTGCCTCTGTGTAACACTGTTTGCCTCTGTTTCACCCTGTTTGCCTCTGTTTAACACTGTTTGCATCTGTTTAACACTGTTTGGAACTGTTTAACACTGTTTGCCTCTGTTTGCCTCTGTTTAAGTCTGTTTAACCCTGTTTCACTCTTTTTGCCTCTGTTAACTCTGTTTCACTCTTTTTGCCTCTGTTTAATTCTGTTTCACTCTGTTTGCCTCTGTTTAAGTCTGTTTCAGTCTGTTTGCCTCTGTTTCACTCTGTGTCACTCTGTTTCAATCTCGTTGCTCTGTTTCACTCTGTTTGCCTCTGTTTCACTCTGTTTGCCTCTGTTTAACCCTGTTTGCCTCTGTTTAACACTGTTTGCCTCTGTTTCACCCTGTTTGCCTCTGTTTAACCCTGTTTGCCTCTGTTTAATACTGTTTTGCATCTGTTTAACACTGTTTGCCTCTGTTTAACACTGTTTGCCTCTGTTTAACATTGTTTGCCTCTGTTTGCTCTCTGTTTGCCTCTGTTTGCCTCTGTTGCACTCTGTTTGCCTTTGTTTCACTCTGTTTGCCTCTGTTTCACTCTGTTTGCCTCTTTTCACTCTGATTGCCTCTGTTTCATTCTGTTTGCCTCTGTTTCACTCTGTTTGCCTCTGTTTCACTCTGTTTGCCTCTGTTTCACTCTGTCTGCCTCTGTTTCACTCTGTTTGCCTCTGTTTAACCCTGTTTGCCTCTGTTTAACACTGTTTGCCTCTGTTGTAACCCTGTTTGCCTCTGTTTAATACTGTTTGCATCTGTTTAACACTGTTTGCCTCTGTTTAACACTGTTTGCCTCTGTTTAACATTGTTTGCCTCTGTTTGCATCTGTTTGCGTCTGTTTGCCTCTGTTTCACTCTGTTTGCCTTTGGTTCACTCTGTTCGGCCTCTGTTTCACTCTGTTTGCCTCTGTTTCACTCTGATTGCCTCTGTTTCATTCTGTTTGCCTCTGTTTCACTCTGTTTGCCTCTGTTTCACTCTGATTGCCTCTGTTTCTCACTCTGTTTGCCTCTGTTTCACTCTGTTTGCCTCTGTTTAACCCTGTTTGCCTCTGTTTAACACTGTTTGCCTCTGTTTAATACTGTTTGCATCGGTTTAACACTGTTTGCCTCTGTTTAACACTGTTTGCCTCTGTTTAACATTGTTTGCCTCTGTTTGCCTCTGTTTGCCTCTGTTTGCCTCTGTTTCACTCTGTTTGCCTCTGTTTCACTCTGTTTGCCTCTGTTTCACTCTGTTTGCCTCTGTTTCACTCTGATTGCCTCTGTTTCATTCTGTTTGCCTCTGTTTCACTCTGTTTGCCTCTGTTTCACTCTGTTTGCCTCTGTTTAACAGTGTTTGCCTCTGTTTAACACTGGTTGCCTCTGTTTAACACGGTTTGCCTCTGTTTAACCCTGTTTGCCTCTGTTTAATACTGTTTGAATCTGTTTAACACTGTTTGCCTCTGTTTAACACTGTTTGCCTCTGTTTAACATTGTTTGCCTCTGTTTGCCTCTGTTTGCCTCTGTTTGCCTCTGTTTCACTCTGTTTGCCTTTGTTTCACTCTGTTTGCCTCTGTTTCACTCTGTTTGCCTCTGTTTCACTCTGATTGCCTCTGTTTCACTCTGTTTGCCTCTGTTTCACTCTGATTGCCTCTGTTTCATTCTGTTTGCCTCTGTTTCACTCTGTTTGCCTCTGTTTCACTCTGTTTGCCTCTGTTTAACAGTGTTTGCCTCTGTTTAACACTGTTTGCCTCTGTTTAACACTGTTTGCCTCTGTTTAACGCTGTTTGCCTCTGTTTAACACTGTTTGCCTCTGTTTGCCTCTGTTTAAGTCTGTTCAACCCTGTTGCACTCTTTTTGCCTCTGTTTAACTCTGTTTCACTCTTTTTGCCTCTGTTTAATTCTGTTTCACTCTGTTTGCCTCTGTTTAAGTCTGTTTCAGTCTGTTTGCTTCTGTTTCACTCTGTTTCACTCTGTTTGCCTCTGTTTCACTCTGTTTGCCTCTGTTTCACTCTGTTTGCCTCTGTTTAACCCTGTTTGCCTCTGTTTAACACTGTTTGCCTCTGTTTCACCCTGTTTGCCTCTGTTTAACACTGTTTGCATCTGTTTAACACTGTTTGTCTCTGTCTATCCCTGTTTGCCTCTGTTTAATACTGTTTGCCTCTGATTTAGTCTGTTTGCCTCTGTTTAAGTCTGTTTTACCTCTGTCTAAGTCTGTTTGCCTCTGTTTAAGTCTGTTTGACTCTGTTTAAGTCTGTATGCCTCTGTTTAAGTCTGTCTGCCTCAGTTTCAGTCTGTTTGCCTCTGTTTCACTCTGTTTGCCTCTGTTTAAGTCTTTTTGCATCTGTTTATGTCTGTTTGCATCTGTTTAAGTCTGTTTGCCTCTGTTTAATCTGTTTGCCTCTTTTTAAGTCTGTTTGCCTCTGGTTCACTCTGTTTGCCTCTGTTTCACTCTGTTTGCCTCTGTTTCACTCTGTTTGCCTCTGTTTCACTCTGTTTGCATCTGTTTCACTCTGTTTGCCTCTGTTTCACTCTGTTTGCATCTGTTTAAGTCTTCTTGCCTCTGTTTCACTCTGTTTGCCTCTGTTTAAGTCTTCTTGCCTCTGTTTCACTCTGTTTGCCTCTGTTTCACTCTGTTTCACTCTGCTTGCCTCTGTTTCACTCTGTTTGCCTTTGTTTCACTCTGTTTGCCTCTGTTTCACTGTGTTTGCCTCAGTTTCACTCTGTTTGCCTCTGTTTCAGTCTTCCTGCGTCTGTTTCACTCTGTTTGCCTCTGTTTCACTCTGTTTCACTCTGTTTGCCTCTGTTTCACTCTGTTTGCCTCTGTTTCACTGTGTTTGACTCTTTTTCACTCTGTTTGCCTTTGTTTCACTCTGTTTGCCGCTGGTTCACTCTGTTTGCCTCTGTTTCACTCAGATTGCCTCTGTTTCATTCAGTTTGCCTCTGTTTCACTCTCTTTGCCTCTGTTTCACTCTGTTTGTCTCTGTTTCACCCTGTTTGCCTCTGTTTAATACTGTTTGCCTCTGTTTAACACTGTTTGACTCTGTTTAACACTGTTTGCCTCTGTTTAACACTGTTTGCCTCTGTTTCCCTCTGTTTGCCTCTGTTTCACTCTGTTTGCCTCTGTTTCACTCTGTTTGCCTCTGTTTCACTCTGTTTGCATCTGTTTCACTCTGTTTGCCTCTGTATAAGTCTTCTTGCCTCTGTTTCACTCTGTTTGCCTCTGTTTAAGTCTTCTTGCCTCTGTTTCACTCTGTTTGCCTCTGTTTAAGTCTTCTTGCCTCTGTTTCACTGTGTTTGCCTCTGTTAAAGTCTGTTGAACCCTGTTTCATCTTTTTGCCTCTGTTTAACTCTGTTTCACTCTGTTTGCCTCTGTTGAAGTCTGTTTAAGTCTGTTTGCCTGTGGTTTGCCTCTGTTTGCCTCTGTTTGCCTTTGTTTGCCTCTGGTTAAGTTTGTTTAACTCTGTTTCACTCTTTTTGCCTCTGTTTAAGTCTGTTTCAATCTGTTGGCTTCTGTTTAAGTCTGTTTGCCTCTGTTTGCCTGCTGCTTAAGTCTGTTTAAAACTGTTTAACTCTGTTTGCCTCTGCTTGCCTCTGTTTAAGTCTGTTTCACTGTGTTTGTCTCTGTTTGCCTCTGTTTAAGTCTGTTTACCTCTGTTTAAGTCTGTTTGCCTCTGTTTAAGTCTGTTTGCTTCTGTTTAAGTCTGTTTGCCTCTGTTTAAGTCTGTCTGCCTCTGTTTCAATCTGTTTGCCTCTGTTTAACACTGTTTGCCTCTGTTTCACCCTGTTTGCCTCTGTTTAACACTGTTTGCATCTGTTTAACACTGTTTGGAAATGTTTAAATCTGTTTGCCTCTGTTTAACACTGTTTGCCTCTGTTTGCCTCTGTTTAAGTCTGTTTACCTCTGTTTAAGTCTGTTTGCCTCTGTTTAAGTCTGTTTGCTTCTGTTTAAGTCTGTTTGCCTCTGTTTAAGTCTGTCTGCCTCTGTTTCAATCTGTTTGCCTCTGTGTAACACTGTTTGCCTCTGTTTCACCCTGTTTGCCTCTGTTTAACACTGTTTGCATCTGTTTAACACTGTTTGGAACTGTTTAACACTGTTTGCCTCTGTTTGCCTCTGTTTAAGTCTGTTTAACCCTGTTTCACTCTTTTTGCCTCTGTTTAACTCTGTTTCACTCTTTTTGCCTCTGTTTAATTCTGTTTCACTCTGTTTGCCTCTGTTTAAGTCTGTTTCAGTCTGTTTGCCTCTGTTTCACTCTGTGTCACTCTGTTTCAATCTCGTTGCCTCTGTTTCACTCTGTTTGCCTCTGTTTCACTCTGTTTGCCTCTGTTTAACCCTGTTTGCCTCTGTTTAACACTGTTTGCCTCTGTTTCACCCTGTTTGCCTCTGTTTAACCCTGTTTGCCTCTGTTTAATACTGTTTGCATCTGTTTAACACTGTTTGCCTCTGTTTAACACTGTTTGCCTCTGTTTAACATTGTTTGCCTCTGTTTGCCTCTGTTTGCCTCTGTTTGCCTCTGTTGCACTCTGTTTGCCTTTGTTTCACTCTGTTTGCCTCTGTTTCACTCTGTTTGCCTCTTTTCACTCTGATTGCCTCTGTTTCATTCTGTTTGCCTCTGTTTCACTCTGTTTGCCTCTGTTTCACTCTGCTTGCCTCTGTTTCACTCTGTCTGCCTCTGTTTCACTCTGTTTGCCTCTGTTTAACCCTGTTTGCCTCTGTTTAACACTGTTTGCCTCTGTTTAACCCTGTTTGCCTCTGTTTAATACTGTTTGCATCTGTTTAACACTGTTTGCCTCTGTTTAACACTGTTTGCCTCTGTTTAACATTGTTTGCCTCTGTTTGCATCTGTTTGCGTCTGTTTGCCTCTGTTTCACTCTGTTTGCCTTTGGTTCACTCTGTTCGCCTCTGTTTCACTCTGTTTGCCTCTGTTTCACTCTGATTGCCTCTGTTTCATTCTGTTTGCCTCTGTTTCACTCTGTTTGCCTCTGTTTCACTCTGATTGCCTCTGTTTCACTCTGTTTGCCTCTGTTTCACTCTGTTTGCCTCTGTTTAACCCTGTTTGCCTCTGTTTAACACTGTTTGCCTCTGTTTAATACTGTTTGCATCGGTTTAACACTGTTTGCCTCTGTTTAACACTGTTTGCCTCTGTTTAACATTGTTTGCCTCTGTTTGCCTCTGTTTGCCTCTGTTTGCCTCTGTTTCACTCTGTTTGCCTTTGTTTCACTCTGTTTGCCTCTGTTTCACTCTGTTTGCCTCTGTTTCACTCTGATTGCCTCTGTTTCATTCTGTTTGCCTCTGTTTCACTCTGTTTGCCTCTGTTTCACTCTGTTTGCCTCTGTTTAGTTTAACAGTGTTTGCCTCTGTTTAACACTGTTTGCCTCTGTTTAACACGGTTTGCCTCTGTTTAACCCTGTTTGCCTCTGTTTAATACTGTTTGAATCTGTTTAACACTGTTTGCCTCTGTTTAACACTGTTTGCCTCTGTTTAACATTGTTTGCCTCTGTTTGCCTCTGTTTGCCTCTGTTTGCCTCTGTTTCACTCTGTTTGCCTTTGTTTCACTCTGTTTGCCTCTGTTTCACTCTGTTTGCCTCTGTTTCCCTCTGTTTGCCTCTGTTTCACTCTGATTGCCTCTGTTTCATTCTGTTTGCCTCTGTTTCACTCTGTTTGCCTCTGTTTCACTCTGTTTGCCTCTGTTTAACAGTGTTTGCCTCTGTTTAACACTGTTTGCCTCTGTTTAACACTGTTTGCCTCTGTTTAACGCTGTTTGCCTCTGTTTAACACTGTTTGCCTCTGTTTGCCTCTGTTTAAGTCTGTTCAACCCTGTTGCACTCTTTTTGCCTCTGTTTAACTCTGTTTCACTCTTTTTGCCTCTGTTTAATTCTGTTTCACTCTGTTTGCCTCTGTTAAGTCTGTTTCAGTCTGTTTGCTTCTGTTTCACTCTGTTTCACTCTGTTTGCCTCTGTTTCACTCTGTTTGCCTCTGTTTCACTCTGTTTGCCTCTGTTTAACCCTGTTTGCCTCTGTTTAACACTGTTTGCCTCTGTTTCACCCTGTTTGCCTCTGTTTAACACTGTTTGCATCTGTTTAACACTGTTTGTCTCTGTCTATCCCTGTTTGCCTCTGTTTAATACTGTTTGCCTCTGATTTAGTCTGTTTGCCTCTGTTTAAGTCTGTTTACCTCTGTCTAAGTCTGTTTGCCTCTGTTTAAGTCTGTTTGACTCTGTTTAAGTCTGTATGCCTCTGTTTAAGTCTGTCTGCCTCAGTTTCAGTCTGTTTGCCCTCTGTTTCACTCTGTTTGCCTCTGTTTCACACTGTTTACCTCTGTTTCACTCTGTGAGCCTCTGTTTCACTCTGTTTGCCTCTGTTTCACTCTGTTTCACTCTGTTCGCCTCTGTTTCACACTGTTTGCCTCTGATTCACTCTGTTTGCCTCTGTTTCACTCTGTTTGCCTCAGTTTAAGTTTTGTTGCTTCTGTTTCACTCTGTTTGCCTCTGCTAAGTCTTCTTGCCTCTGTTTCACTCTGTTTGCCTCTGTTTCACTCTGGTTCACTCTGTTTGCCTCTGTTTCACTCTGTTTGCCTCTGTTTCACTCTGTTTGCCTCTGTTGCACTCTGTTTGCGTCTGTTTCACTCTGTTTGCCTCTGTTTCACTCTGTGTGCCTCTGTTTCACTCTGCTTGCCTATGTTTAAGTCTGTTTCACTCTGTTTGCCTCTGTTTAAGTCTTTTTGCATCTGTTTATGTCTGTTTGCATCTGTTTAAGTCTGTTTGCCTCTGTTTAATCTGTTTGCCTCTTTTTAAGTCTGTTTGCCTCTGGTTCACTCTGTTTGCCTCTGTTTCACTCTGTTTGCCTCTGTTTCACTCTGTTTGCCTCTGTTTCACTCTGTTTGCATCTGTTTCACTCTGTTTGCCTCTGTTTCACTCTGTTTGCATCTGTTTATGTCTTCTTGCCTCTGTTTCACTCTGTTTGCCTCTGTTTAAGTCTTCTTGCCTCTGTTTCACTCTGTTTGCCTCTGTTTCACTCTGTTTCACTCTGTTTCACTCTGCTTGCCTCTGTTTCACTCTGTTTGCCTTTGTTTCACTCTGTTTGCCTCTGTTTCACTGTGTTTGCCTCAGTTTCACTCTGTTTGCCTCTGTTTCAGTCTTCCTGCGTCTGTTTCACTCTGTTTGCCTCTGTTTCACTCTGTTTCACTCTGTTTGCCTCTGTTTCACTCTGTTTGCCTCTGTTTCACTGTGTTTGACTCTGTTTCAGTCTGTTTGCCTTTGTTTCACTCTGTTTGCCGCTGGTTCACTCTGTTTGCCTCTGTTTCACTCAGATTGCCTCTGTTTCATTCAGTTTGCCTCTGTTTCACTCTCTTTGCCTCTGTTTCACTCTGTTTGTCTCTGTTTAACCCTGTTTGCCTCTGTTTAATACTGTTTGCCTCTGTTTAACACTGTTTGACTCTGTTTAACACTGTTTGCCTCTGTTTAACACTGTTTGCCTCTGTTTCCCTCTGTTTGCCTCTGTTTCACTCGGTTTGCCTCTGTTTCACTCTGTTTGCCTCTGTTTCACTCTGTTTGCATCTGTTTCACTCTGTTTGCCTCTGTATAAGTCTTCTTGCCTCTGTTTCACTCTGTTTGCCTCTGTTTAAGTCTTCTTGCCTCTGTTTCACTCTGTTTGCCTCTGTTTAAGTCTTCTTGCCTCTGTTTCACTGTGTTTGCCTCTGTTAAAGTCTGTTGAACCCTGTTTCATCTTTTTGCCTCTGTTTAACTCTGTTTCACTCTGTTTGCCTCTGTTGAAGTCTGTTTAAGTCTGTTTGCCTGTGTTTGCCTCTGTTTGCCTCTGTTTGCCTTTGTTTGCCTCTGTTTGCCTCTGGTTAAGTTTGTTTAACTCTGTTTCACTCTTTTTGCCTCTGTTTAAGTCTGTTTCAATCTGTTGGCTTCTGTTTAAGTCTGTTTGCCTCTGTTTGCCTCTGCTTAAGTCTGTTTAAAACTGTTTAACTCTGTTTGCCTCTGCTTGCCTCTGTTTAAGTCTGTTTCACTGTGTTTGTCTCTGTTTGCCTCTGTTTAAGTCTGTTTACCTCTGTTTAAGTCTGTTTGCCTCTGTTTAAGTCTGTTTGCTTCTGTTTAAGTCTGTTTGCCTCTGTTTAAGTCTGTCTGCCTCTGTTTCAATCTGTTTGCCTCTGTTTAACACTGTTTGCCTCTGTTTCACCCTGTTTGCCTCTGTTTAACACTGTTTGCATCTGTTTAACACTGTTTGGAAATGTTTAACTCTGTTTGCCTCTGTTTAACACTGTTTGCCTCTGTTTGCCTCTGTTTAAGTCTGTTTACCTCTGTTTAAGTCTGTTTGCCTCTGTTTAAGTCTGTTTGCTTCTGTTTAAGTCTGTTTGCCTCTGTTTAAGTCTGTCTGCCTCTGTTTCAATCTGTTTGTCTCTGTGTAACACTGTTTGCCTCTGTTTCACCCTGTTTGCCTCTGTTTAACACTGTTTGCATCAGTTTAACACTGTTTGGAACTGTTTAACACTGTTTGCATCTGTTTAACACTGTTTGGAAATGTTTAACACTGTTTGCCTCTGTTTAACACTGTTTGCCTCTGTTTGCCTCTGTTTGCTCTGTTTAAGTCTGTTTGCCTCTGTTTAAGTCTGTATGCCTCTGTTTAAGTCTGTCTGCCTCAGTTTCAGTCTGTTTGCCTCTGTTTCACTCTGTTTGCCTCTGTTTCACACTGTTTACCTCTGTTTCACTCTGTGTGCCACTGTTTCACTCTGTTTGCCTCTGGTTAAATCTTCTTGCCTCTGTTTCACTCTGTTTGCCTCTGTTTCACTCTGTTTCACTCTGTTTAACTCTGTTTGCCTCTGTTTCACACTGTTTGCCTCTGATTCACTCTGTTTGCCTCTGTTTCACTCTGTTTGCCTCTGTTAAAAGTCTTGTTGCTTCTGTTTCACTCTGTTTGCTTCTGTTTAAGTCTTCTTGCCTCTGTTTCACTCTGTTTGCCTCTGTTTCACTCTGGTTCACTCTGTTTGCCTCTGTTTCACTCTGTTTGCCTCTGTTTCACTCTGGTTGCCTCTGTTGCACTCTGTTTGCGTCTGTTTCACTCTGTTTGCCTCTGTTTCACTCTGTGTGCCTCTGTTTCACTCTGCTTGCCTCTGTTTAAGTCTGTTTCACTCTGTTTGCCTCTGTTTAAGTCTTTTTGCATCTGTTTAAGTCTGTTTGCATCTGTTTAAGTCTGTTTGCCTCTGTTTAATCTGTTTGCCTCTTTTTAAAGTCTGTTTGCCTCTGGTTCACTCTGTTTGCCTCTGTTTCAGTCTGCTTGCCTCTGTTTCACTCTGTTTGCCTCTGTTTCACTCTGTTTGCATCTGTTTCACTCTGTTTGCCTCTGTTTCACTCTGTTTGCATCTGTTTAAGTCTTCTTGCCTCTGTTTCACTCTGTTTGCCCCTGTTTAAGTCTTCTTGCCTCTGTTTCACTCTGTTTGCCTCTGTTTCACTCTCTTTAACTCTGTTTCACTCTGCTTGCCTCTGTTTCACTCTGTTTGCCTTTGTTTCACTCTGTTTGCCTCTGTTTCAGTGTGTTTGCCTCAGTTCCACTCTGTTTGCCTCTGTTTCAGTCTTCTTGCGTCTGTTTCACTCTGTTTGCCTCTGTTTCACTCTGCTCTGTTTCACTGTGTTTGACTCTGTTTCACTCTGTTTGCCTTTGTTTCACTCTGTTTGCCGCTGGTTCACTCTGTTTGCCTCTGGTTCACTCAGTTTGCCTCTGTTTCACTCTGTTTGCCTCTGTTGAAGTCTGTTTAAGTCTGTTTGCCTCTGTTTGCCTCTGTTTGCCTTTTGTTTGCCTCTGTTTGCCTCTGCTTAAGTTTGTTTAACTCTGTTTCACTCTTTTTGCCTCTGTTTAAGTCTGTTTCAATCTGTTGGCTTCTGTTTAAGTCTGTTTGCCTCTGTTTGCCTCTGCTTAAGTCTGTTTAAAACTGTTTAACTCTGTTTGCCTCTGCTTGCTCTCTGTTTAAGTCTGTTTCACTGTGTTTGTCTCTGTTTGCCTCTGTTTAAGTCTGTTTGCTTCTGTTTAAGTCTGTTTGCCTCTGTTTAAGTCTGTCTGCCTCTGTTTCAATCTGTTTGCCTCTGTTTAACACTGTTTGCCTCTGTTTCACCCTGTTTGCCTCTGTTTAACACTGTTTGCATCTGTTTAACACTGTTTGGAAATGTTTAACTCTGTTTGCCTCTGTTTAACACTGTTTGCCTCTGTTTGCCTCTGTTTAAGTCTGTTTACCTCTGTTTAAGTCTGTTTGCCTCTGTTTAAGTCTGTTTGCTTCTGTTTAAGTCTGTTTGCCTCTGTTTAAGTCTGTCTGCCTCTGTTTTCAATCTGTTTGCCTCTGTGTAACACTGTTTGCCTCTGTTTCACCCTGTTTGCCTCTGTTTAACACTGTTTTGCATCAGTTTAACACTGTTTGGAACTGTTTAACACTGTTTGCATCTGTTTAACACTGTTTGAAATGTTTAACACTGTTTTGCCTCTGTTTAACACTGTTTGCCTCTGTTTGCCTCTGTTTGCCTCTGTTTAAGTCTGTTTGCCTCTGTTTAAGTCTGTATGCCTCTGTTTAAGTCTGTCTGCCTCAGTTTCAGTCTGTTTGCCTCTGTTTCACTCTGTTTGCCTCTGTTTCACACTGTTTACCTCTGTTTTCACTCTGTGTGCCACTGTTTCACTCTGTTTGCCTCTGGTTAAATCTTCTTGCCTCTGTTTCACTCTGTTTTGCCTCTGTTTCACTCTGTTTCACTCTGTTTGCCTCTGTTTCACACTGTTTGCCTCTGATTCACTCTGTTTGCCTCTGTTTCACTCTGTTTGCCTCTGTTTAAGTCTTGTTGCTTCTGTTTCACTCTGTTTGCTTCTGTTTAAGTCTTCTTGCCTCTGTTTCACTCTGTTTGCCTCTGTTTCACTCTGGTTCACTCTGTTTGCCTCTGTTTCACTCTGTTTGCCTCTGTTTCACTCTGGTTGCCTCTGTTGCACTCTGTTTGCGTCTGTTTCACTCTGTTTGCCTCTGTTTCACTCTGTGTGCCTCTGTTTCACTCTGCTTGCCTCTGTTTAAGTCTGTTTCACTCTGTTTGCCTCTGTTTAAGTGTTTTTGCATCTGTTTAAGTCTGTTTGCATCTGTTTAAGTCTGTTTGCCTCTGTTTAATCTGTTTGCCTCTTTTTAAGTCTGTTTGCCTCTGGTTCACTCTGTTTGCCTCTGTTTCAGTCTGCTTGCCTCTGTTTCACTCTGTTTGCCTCTGTTTCACTCTGTTTGCATCTGTTTCACTCTGTTTGCCTCTGTTTCACTCTGTTTGCATCTGTTTAAGTCTTCTTGCCTCTGTTTCACTCTGTTTGCCTCTGTTTAAGTCTTCTTGCCTCTGTTTCACTCTGTTTGCCTCTGTTTCACTCTCTTTAACTCTGTTTCACTCTCCTTGCCTCTGTTTCACTCTGTTTGCCTTTGTTTCACTCTGTTTGCCTCTGTTTCACTGTGTTTGCCTCAGTTCCACTCTGTTTGCCTCTGTTTCAGTCTTCTTGCGTCTGTTTCACTCTGTTTGCCTCTGTTTCACTCTGTTTGCCTCTGTTTCACTGTGTTTGACTCTGTTTCACTCTGTTTGCCTTTGTTTCACTCTGTTTGCCGCTGGTTCACTCTGTTTGCCTCTGGTTCACTCAGTTTGCCTCTGTTTCACTCTGTTTGCCTCTGTTGAAGTCTGTTTAAGTCTGTTTGCCTCTGTTTGCCTCTGTTTGTCTTTGTTTGCCTCTGTTTGCCTCTGCTTAAGTTTGTTTAACTCTGTTTCACTCTTTTTGCCTCTGTTTAAGTCTGTTTCAATCTGTTGGCTTCTGTTTAAGTCTGTTTGCCTCTGTTTGCCTCTGCTTAAGTCTGTTTAAAACTGTTTAACTCTGTTTGCCTCTGCTTGCCTCTGTTTAAGTCTGTTTCACTGTGTTTGTCTCTGTTTGCCTCTGTTTAAGTCTGTTTACCTCTGTTTAAGTCTGTTTGCCTCTGTTTAAGTCTGTTTGCTTCTGTTTAAGTCTGTTTGCCTCTGTTTAAGTCTGTCTGCCTCTGTTTCAATCTGTTTGCCTCTGTTTAACACTGTTTGCCTCTGTTTCACCCTGTTTGCCTCTGTTTAACACTGTTTGCATCTGTTTAACACTGTTTGGAAATGTTTAACTCTGTTTGCCTCTGTTTAACACTGTTTGCCTCTGTTTGCCTCTGTTTAAGTCTGTTTACCTCTGTTTAAGTCTGTTTGCCTCTGTTTAAGTCTGTTTGCTTCTGTTTAAGTCTGTTTGCCTCTGTTTAAGTCTGTCTGCCTCTGTTTTCAATCTGTTTGCCTCTGTGTAACACTGTTTGCCTCTGTTTCACCCTGTCGTGCCTCTGTTTAACACTGTTTTGCATCAGTTTAACACTGTTTGGAACTGTTTAACACTGTTTGCATCTGTTTAACACTGTTTGGAAATGTTTAACACTGTTTGCCTCTGTTTAACACTGTTTGCCTCTGTTTGCCCTTGTTTGCCTCTGTTTAAGTCTGTTTGCCTCTGTTTAAGTCTGTATGCCTCTGTTTAAGTCTGTCTGCCTCAGTTTCAGTCTGTTTGCCTCTGTTTCACTCTGTTTGCCTCTGTTTCACACTGTTTACCTCTGTTTCACTCTGTGTGCCTCTGTTTCACTCTGTTTGCCTCTGGTTAAATCTTCTTGCCTCTGTTTCACTCTGTTTGCCTCTGTTTGCCTCTGTTTCACTCTGTTTCACTCTGTTTGCCTCTGTTTCACACTGTTTGCCTCTGATTCACTCTGTTTGCCTCTGTTTCACTCTGTTTGCCTCTGTTTAAGTCTTGTTGCTTCTGTTTCACTCTGTTTGCTTCTGTTTAAGTCTTCTTGCCTTCTGTTTCACTCTGTTTGCCTCTGTTTCACTCTGGTTCACTCTGTTTGCCTCTGTTTCACTCTGTTTGCCTCTGTTTCACTCTGTTTGCCTCTGTTTCACTCTGTGTGCCTCTGTTTCACTCTGCTTGCCTCTGTTTAAGTCTGTTTCACTCTGTTTGCCTCCGTTTCACTCTGTTTGCCTCTGTTTCACTGTGTTTTGACTCTGTTTTACTCTGTTTGCCTTTGTTTCACTCCGTTTGCCGCTGGTTCACTCTGTTTGCCTCTGGTTCACTCAGTTTGCCTCTGGTTCACTCTGTTTGCCTCTGTTGAAGTCTGTTTAAATCTGTTTGCCTCTGTTTGCCTCTGTTTGCCTCTGTTTGCCTTATGTTTGCCTCTGTTTGCCTCTGCTTAAGTTTGTTTAACTCTGTTTCACTCTTTTTGCCTCTGTTTAAGTCTGTTTCAATCTGTTGGCTTCTGTTTAAGTCTGTTTGCCTCTGTTTGCCTCTGCTTAAGTCTGTTTAAAACTGTTTAACTCTGTTTGCCTCTGCTTGCCTCTGTTTAAGTCTGTTTCACTGTGTTTGTCTCTGTTTGCCTCTGTTTAAGTCTGTTTACCTCTGTTTAAGTCTGCTTGCCTCTGTTTAAGTCTGTTTGCTTCTGTTTTAGTCTGTTTGCCTCTGTTTAAGTCTGTCTGCCTCTGTTTCAATCTGTTTGCCTCTGTTTAACACTGTTTGCCTCTGTTTCACCCTGTTTGCCTCTGTTTAACACTGTTTGCATCTGTTTAACACTGTTTGGAAATGTTTAACTCTGTTTGCCTCTGTTTAACACTGTTTGCCTCTGTTTGCCTCTGTTTAAGTCTGTTTACCTCTGTTTAAGTCTGTTTGCCTCTGTTTAAGGTCTGTTTGCTTCTGTTTAAGTCTGTTTGCCTCTGTTTAAGTCTGTCTGCCTCTGTTTCAATCTGTTTGCCTCTGTGTAACACTGTTTGCCTCTGTTTTCACCCTGTTTGCCTCTGTTTAACACTGTTTGCATCAGTTTTAACACTGTTTGGAACTGTTTAACACTGTTTGCATCTGTTTAACACTGTTTGGAAATGTTTAACACTGTTTGCCTCTGTTTGCCTCTGTTTGCCTCTGTTTTAAGTCTGTTTGCCTCTGTTTAAGTCTGTATGCCTCTGTTTAAGTCTGTCCTGCCCTCAGTTTCAGTCTGTTTGCCTCTGTTGCACTCTGATTGCCTCTGTTTCACTCTGTTTGCCTCTGTTTCACTCTGTTTGCCTCTGTTTAACCCTGTTTGCCTCTGTTTAACACTGTTTGCCTCTGTTTAATACTGTTTGCATCTGTTTAACACTGCTTGCCTCTGTTTAACACTGTTTGCCTCTGTTTAACATTGTTTGCCTCTGTTTGCCTCTGTTTGCCTCTGTTTGCCACTGTTTCACTCTGTTTGCCTTGGTTTCACTCTGTTTGCCTCTGTTTCACTCTGTTTGCCTCTGTTTCACTCTGATTGCCTCTGTTTCATTCTGTTTGCCTCTGTTTCACTCTGTTTGCCTCTGTTTCACTCTGTTTGCCTCTGTTTAAAGGTGTTTGCCTCTGTTTAACCCTGTTTGCCTCTGTTTAACACTGTTTGCCTCTGTTTAACGCTGTTTGCCTCTGTTTAACACTGTTTGCCTCTGTTTGCCTCTGTTTAAGTCTGTTCAACCCTGTTGCACTCTTTTTGCCTCTGTTTAACTCTGTTTCACTCTTTTTGCCTCTGTTTAATTCTGTTTCACTCTGTTTGCCTCTGTTTAAGTCTGTTTTCAGTCTGTTTGCTTCTGTTTCACTCTGTTTCACTCTGTTTGCCTCTGTTTCACTCTGTTTGCCTCTGTTTCACTCTGTTTGCCTCTGTTGCACTCTGTTTGCGTCTGTTTCACTCTGTTTGCCTCTGTTTCACTCTGTTTGCCTCTGTTTCACACTGTTTGCCTCTGATTCACTCTGTTTGCCTCTGTTTCACTCTGTTTGCCTCTGTTTAAGTCTTGTTGCTTCTGTTTCACTCTGTTTGCTTCTGTTTAAGTCTTCTTGCCTCTGTTTCACTCTGTTTGCCTCTGTTTCACTCTGGTTCACTCTGTTTTGCCTCTGTTTCACTCTGTTTGCCTCTGTTTCACTCTGGTTGCCTCTGTTGCACTCTGTTTGCGTCTGTTTCACTCTGTTTGCCTCTGTTTCACTCTGTGTGCCTCTGTTTCACTCTGCTTGCCTCTGTTTTAAGTCTGTTTCACTCTGTTTGCCTCTGTTTAAGTCTTTTTGCATCTGTTTATGTCTGTTTGCATCTGTTTAAGTCTGTTTGCCTCTGTTTAATCTGTTTGCCTCTTTTTAAGTCTGTTTGCCTCTGGTTCACTCTGTTTGCCTCTGTTTCAGTCTGCTTGCCTCTGTTTCACTCTGTTTGCCTCTGTTTCACTCTGTTTGCATCTGTTTCACTCTGTTTGCCTCTGTTTCACTCTGTTTGCATCTGTTTAAGTCTTCTTGCCTCTGTTTCACTCTGTTTGCCTCTGTTTAAGTCTTCTTGCCTCTGTTTCACTCTGTTTGCCTCTGTTTCACTCTCTTTAACTCTGTTTCACTCTGCTTGCCTCTGTTTCACTCTGTTTGCCTTTGTTTCACTCTGTTTGCCTCTGTTTCAGTATGTTTGCCTCAGTTCCACTCTGTTTGCCTCTGTTTCAGTCTTCTTGCGTCTGTTTCACTCTGTTTGCCTCTGTTTCACTCTGTTTGCCTCTGTTTCACTGTGTTTGACTCTGTTTCACTCTGTTTGCCTTTGTTTCACTCTGTTTGCCGCTGGTTCACTCTGTTTGCCTCTGGTTCACTCAGTTTGCCTCTGTTTCACTCTGTTTGCCTCTGTTGAAGTCTGTTTAAGTCTGTTTGCATCTGTTTGCCTCTGTTTGCCTTTGTTTGCCTCTGTTTGCCTCTGCTTAAGTTTGTTTAACTCTGTTTCACTCTTTTTGCCTCTGTTTTAAGTCTGTTTCAATCTGTTGGCTTCTGTTTAAGTCTGTTTGCCTCTGTTTGCCTCTGCTTAAGTCTGTTTAAAACTGTTTAACTCTGTTTGCCTCTGCTTGCCTCTGTTTAAGTCTGTTTCACTGTGTTTGTCTCTGTTTGCCTCTGTTTAAGTCTGTTTACCTCTGTTTAAGTCTGTTTGCCTCTGTTTAAGTCTGTTTGCTTCTGTTTAAGTCTGTTTGCCTCTGTTTAAGTCTGTCTGCCTCTGTTTCAATCTGTTTGCCTCTGTTTAACACTGTTTGCCTCTGTTTCACCCTGTTTGCCTCTGTTTAACACTGTTTGCATCTGTTTAACACTGTTTGGAAATGTTTAACTCTGTTTGCCTCTGTTTAACACTGTTTGCCCTCTGTTTGCCTCTGTTTAAGTCTGTTTACCTCTGTTTAAGTCTGTTTGCCTCTGTTTAAGTCTGTTTGCTTCTGTTTAAGTCTGTCTGCCTCTGTTTCAATCTGTTTGCCTCTGTTTAACACTGTTTGCCTCTGTTTCACCCTGTTTGCCTCTGTGTAACACTGTTTGCCTCTGTTTCACCCTGTTTGCCTCTGTTTAACACTGTTTGCATCAGTTTAACACTGTTTGGAACTGTTTAACACTGTTTGCATCTGTTTAACACTGTTTGGAAATGTTTAACACTGTTTGCCTCTGTTTAACACTGTTTGCCTCTGTTTGCCTCTGTTTGCCTCTGTTTTAAGTCTGTTTGCCTCTGTTTAAGTCTGTATGCCTCTGTTTAAGTCTGTCTGCCTCAGTTTCAGTCTGTTTGCCTCTGTTTCACTCTGTTTGCCTCTGTTTCACACTGTTTACCTCTGTTTCACTCTGTGTGCCTCTCTTTCACTCTGTTTGCCTCTGGTTAAATCTTCTTGCCTCTGTTTCACTCTGTTTGCCTCTGTTTGCCTCTGTTTCACTCTGTTTGCCTCTGTTTCACACTGTTTGCCTCTGATTCACTCTGTTTGCCTCTGTTTCACTCTGTTTGCCTCTGTTTAAGTCTTGTTGCTTCTGTTTCACTCTGTTTGCTTCTGTTTAAGTCTTCTTGCCTCTGTTTTCACTCTGTTTGCCTCTGTTTCACTCTGGTTCACTCTGTTTGCCTCTGTTTCACTCTGTTTGCCTCTGTTTCACTCTGTTTGCCTCTGTTTCACTCTGTGTGCCTCTGTTTCACTCTGCTTGCCTCTGTTTAAGTCTGTTTCACTCTGTTTGCCTCCGTTTCACTCTGTTTGCCTCTGTTTCACTGTGTTTGACTCTGTTTCACTCTGTTTGCCTTTGTTTCACTCCGTTTGCCGCTGGTTCACTCTGTTTGCCTCTGGTTCACTCAGTTTGCCTCTGTTTCACTCTGTTTGCCTCTGTTGAAGTCTGTTTAAATCTGATTGCCTCTGTTTGCCTCTGTTTGCCTCTGTTTGCCTTTGTTTGCCTCTGTTTGCCTCTGCTTAAGTTTGTTTAACTCTGTTTCACTCTTTTTGCCTCTGTTTAAGTCTGTTTCAATCTGTTGGCTTCTGTTTAAGTCTGTTTGCCTCTGTTTGCCTCTGCTTAAGTCTGTTTAAAACTGTTTAACTCTGTTTGCCTCTGCTTGCCTCTGTTTAAGTCTGTTTCACTGTGTTTGTCTCTGTTTGCCTCTGTTTAAGTCTGTTTACCTCTGTTTAAGTCTGTTTGCCTCTGTTTAAGTCTGTTTGCTTCTGTTTAAGTCTGTTTGCCTCTGTTTAAGTCTGTCTGCCTCTGTTTCAATCTGTTTGCCTCTGTTTAACACTGTTTGCCTCTCTTTCACCCTGTTTGCCTCTGTTTAACACTGTTTGCATCTGTTTAAACACTGTTTGGAAATGTTTAACTCTGTTTGCCTCTGTTTAACACTGTTTGCCTCTGTTTGCCTCTGTTTAAGTCTGTTTACCTCTGTTTAAGTCTGTTTGCCTCTGTTTAAGTCTGTTTGCTTCTGTTTAAGTCTGTTTGCCTCTGTTTAAGTCTGTCTGCCTCTGTTTCAATCTGTTTGCCTCTGTGTAACACTGTTTGCCTCTGTTTCACCCTGTTTGCCTCTGTTTAACACTGTTTGCATCAGTTTAACACTGTTTGGAACTGTTTAACACTGTTTGCATCTGTTTAACACTGTTTGGAAATGTTTAACACTTGTTTGCCTCTGTTTAACACTGTTTGCCTCTGTTTGCCTCTGTTTGCCTCTGTTTAAGTCTGTTTGCCTCTGTTTAAGTCTGTATGCCTCTGTTTAAGTCTGTCTGCCTCAGTTTCAGTCTGTTTGTCTCTGTTTCACTCTGTTTGCCTCTGTTTCACACTGTTTACCTCTGTTTCACTCTGTGTGCCACTGTTTCACTCTGTTTGCCTCTGGTTAAATCTTCTTGCCTCTGTTTCACTCTGTTTGCCTCTGTTTGCCTCTGTTTCACTCTGTTTGCCTCTGTTTCACACTGTTTGCCTCTGATTCACTCTGTTTGCCTCTGTTTCACTCTGTTTTGCCTCCGTTTAAGTCTTGTTGCTTCTGTTTCACTCTGTTTGCTTCTGTTTAAGTCTTCTTGCCTCTGTTTCACTCTGTTTGCCTCTGTTTCACTCTGGTTCACTCTGTTTGCCTCTGTTTCACTCTGTTTGCCTCTGTTTCACTCTGGTTGCCTCTGTTGCACTCTGTTTGCGTCTGTTTCACTCTGTTTGCCTCTGTTTCACTCTGTGTGCCTCTGTTTCACCCTGTTTGCCTCTGTTTAACACTGTTTGCATCTGTTTAACACTGTTTGCATCTGTTTAACACTGTTTGGAAATGTTTAACTCTGTTTGCCTCTGTTTAACACTGTTTGCCTCTGTTTGCCTCTGTTTAAGTCTGTTTACCTCTGTTTAAGTCTGTTTGCCTCTGTTTAAGTCTGTTTGCTTCTGTTTAAGTCTGTTTGCCTCTGTTTAAGTCTGTCTGCCTCTGTTTCAATCTGTTTGCCTCTGTGTAACACTGTTTGCCTCTGTTTCACCCTGTTTGCCTCTGTTTAACACTGTTTGCATCAGTTTTAACACTGTTTGGAACTGTTTAACACTGTTTGCATCTGTTTAACACTGTTTGGAAATGTTTAACACTGTTTGCCTCTGTTTAACACTGTTTGCCTCTGTTTGCCTCTGTTTGCCTCTGTTTAAGTCTGTTTGCCTCTGTTTAAGTCTGTATGCCTCCTGTTTAAGTCTGTCTGCCTCACTTTCAGTCTGTTTGCCTCTCTTTCACTCTGTTTGCCTCTGTTTCACACTGTTTACCTCTGTTTCACTCTGTGTGCCACTGTTTCACTCTGTTTGCCTCTGGTTAAATCTTCTTGCCTCTGTTTCACTCTGTTTGCCTCTGTTTGCCTCTGTTTCACTCTGTTTGCCTCTGTTTCACACTGTTTGCCTCTGATTCACTCTGTTTGCCTCTGTTTCACTCTGTTTGCCTCCGTTTAAGTCTTGTTGCTTCTGTTTCACTCTGTTTGCTTCTGTTTAAGTCTTCTTGCCTCTGTTTCACTCTGTTTGCCCTCTGTTTCACTCTGGTTCACTCTGTTTGCCTCTGTTTCACTCTGTTTGCCTCTGTTTCACTCTGGTTGCCTCTGTTGCACTCTGTTTGCGTCTGTTTCACTCTGTTTGCCTCTGTTTCACTCTGTGTGCCTCTGTTTCACCCTGTTTGCCTCTGTTTAACACTGTTTGCATCTGTTTAACACTGTTTGGAAATGTTTAACTCTGTTTGCCTCTGTTTAACACTGTTTGCCTCTGTTTGCCTCTGTTTAAGTCTGTTTACCTCTGTTTAAGTCTGTTTGCCTCTTTTTAAGTCTGTTTGCATCTGTTTAAGTCTGTTTGCCTCTGTTTTAAGTCTGTCTGCCTCTGTTTCAATCTGTTTGCCTCTGTGTAACACTGTTTGCCTCTGTTTCACCCTGTTTGCCTCTGTTTAACACTGTTTGCATCAGTTTAACACTGTTTGGAACTGTTTAACACTGTTTGCATCTGTTTAACACTGTTTGGAAATGTTTAACACTGTTTGCCTCTGTTTAACACTGTTTGCCTCTGTTTGCCTCTGTTTGCCTCTGTTTAAGTCTGTTTGCCTCTGTTTAAGTCTGTATGCCTCTGTTTAAGTCTGTCTGCCTCAGTTTCAGTCTGTTTGCCTCTGTTTCACTCTGATTGCCTCTGTTTCACTCTGTTTGCCTCTGTTTCACTCTGTTTGCCTCTGTTTAACCCTGTTTGCCTCTGTTTAACACTGTTTGCCTCTGTTTAATACTGTTTTGCATCTGTTTAACACTGTTTGCCTCTGTTTAACACTGTTTGCCTCTGTTTAACATTGTTTGCCTCTGTTTGCCTCTGTTTGCCTCTGTTTGCCTCTGTTTGCCTCTGTTTCACTCTGTTTGCCTTGGTTTCACTCTGTTTGCCTCTGTTTCACTCTGTTTGCCTCTGTTTCACTCTGATTGCCTCTGTTTCATTCCTGTTTGCCTCTGTTTCACTCTCCCTCTGTTTGCCTCTGTTTCACGTCTGTTTGCCTCTGTTTAACAGTGTTTGCCTCTGTTTAACACTGTTTGCCTCTGTTTAACACTGTTTGCCTCTGTTTAACGCTGTTTGCCTCTGTTTACACTGTTTGCCTCTGTTTGCCTCTGTTTAAGTCTGTTCAACCCTGTTGCACTCTTTTTGCCTCTGTTTAACTCTGTTTCACTCTTTTTGCCTCTGTTTAATTCTGTTTCACTCTGTTTGCCTCTGTTTAAGTCTGTTTCAGTCTGTTTGCTTCTGTTTCACTCTGTTTCACTCTGTTTGCCTCTGTTTCACTCTGTTTGCCTCTGTTTCACTCTGTTTGCCTCTGTTTAACCCTGTTTGCCTCTGTTTAACACTGTTTGCCTCTGTTTCACCCTGTTTGCCTCTGTTTAACACTGTTTGCATCTGTTTAACACTGTTTGTCTCTGTCTATCCTGTTTGCCTCTGTTTAATACTGTTTGCCTCTGATTTAGTCTGTTTGCCTCTGTTTAAGTCTGTTTACCTCTGTCTAAGTCTGTTTGCCTCTGTTTAAGTCTGTTTGACTCTGTTTAAGTCTGTATGCCTCTGTTTAAGTCTGTCTGCCTCAGTTTCAGTCTGTTTGCCTCTGTTTCACTCTGTTTGCCTCTGTTTCACACTGTTTACCTCTGTTTCACTCTGTGAGCCTCTGTTTCACTCTGTTTGCCTCTGGTTCAATCTTCTTGCCTCTGTTTCACTCTGTTTGCCTCTGTTTCACTCTGTTTCACTCTGTTTGCCTCTGTTTCACACTGTTTGCCTCTGATTCACTCTGTTTGCCTCTGTTTCACTCTGTTTGCCTCAGTTTAAGTCTTGTTGCTTCTGTTTCACTCTGTTTGCCTCTGCTAAGTCTTCTTGCCTCTGTTTCACTCTGTTTGCCTCTGTTTCACTCTGGTTCACTCTGTTTGCCTCTGTTTCACTCTGTTTGCCGCTGTTTCACTCTGTTTGCCTCTGTTGCACTCTGTTTGCGTCTGTTTCACTCTGTTTGCCTCTGTTTCACTCTGTGTGCCTCTGTTTCACTCTGCTTGCCTATGTTTAAGTCTGTTTCACTCTGTTTGCCTCTGTTTAAGTCTTTTTGCATCTGTTTATGTCTGTTTGCATCTGTTTAAGTCTGTTTGCCTCTGTTTAATCTGTTTGCCTCTTTTTAAGTCTGTTTGCCTCTGGTTCACTCTGTTTGCCTCTGTTTCACTCTGTTTGCCTCTGTTTCACTCTGTTTGCCTCTGTTTCACTCTGTTTGCATCTGTTTCACTCTGTTTGCCTCTGTTTCACTCTGTTTGCATCTGTTTAAGTCTTCTTGCCTCTGTTTCACTCTGTTTGCCTCTGTTTAAGTCTTCTTGCCTCTGTTTCACTCTGTTTGCCTCTGTTTCACTCTGTTTCACTCTGTTTCACTCTGCTTGCCTCTGTTTCACTCTGTTTGCCTTTGTTTCACTCTGTTTGCCTCTGTTTCACTGTGTTTGCCTCAGTTTCACTCTGTTTGCCTCTGTTTCAGTCTTCCTGCGTCTGTTTCACTCTGTTTGCCACTGTTTCACTCTGTTTCACTCTGTTTGCCTCTGTTTCACTCTGTTTGCCTCTGTTTCACTGTGTTTGACTCTGTTTCACTCTGTTTGCCTTTGTTTCACTCTGTTTGCCTCTGTTTCACTCAGATTGCCTCTGTTTCATTCAGTTTGCCTCTGTTTCACTCTCTTTGCCTCTGTTTCACTCTGTTTGTCTCTGTTTAACCCTGTTTGCCTCTGTTTAATACTGTTTGCCTCTGTTTAACACTGTTTGACTCTGTTTAACACTGTTTGCCTCTGTTTAACACTGTTTGCCTCTGTTTCCCTCTGTTTGCCTATGTTTCACTCGGTTTGCCTCTGTTTCACTCTGTTTGCCTCTGTTTCACTCTGTTTGCATCTGTTTCACTCTGTTTGCCTCTGTATAAGTCTTCTTGCCTCTGTTTCACTCTGTTTGCGTCTGTTTAAGTCTTCTTGCCTCTGTTTCACTCTGTTTGCCTCTGTTTAAGTCTTCTTGCCTCTGTTTCACTGTGTTTGCCTCTGTTAAAGTCTGTTGAACCCTGTTTCATCTTTTTGCCTCTGTTTAACTCTGTTTCACTCTGTTTGCCTCTGTTGAAGTCTGTTTAAGTCTGTTTGCCTGTGTTTGCCTCTGTTTGCCTCTGTTTGCCTTTGTTTGCCTCTGTTTGCCTCTGGTTAAGTTTGTTTAACTCTGTTTCACTCTTTTTGCCTCTGTTTAAGTCTGTTTCAATCTGTTGGCTTCTGTTTAAGTCTGTTTGCCTCTGTTTGCCTCTGCTTAAGTCTGTTTAAAACTGTTTAACTCTGTTTGCCTCTGCTTGCCTCTGTTTAAGTCTGTTTCACTGTGTTTGTCTCTGTTTGCCTCTGTTTAAGTCTGTTTACCTCTGTTTAAGTCTGTTTGCCTCTGTTTAAGTCTGTTTGCTTCTGTTTAAGTCTGTTTGCCTCTGTTTCACTGTGTTTGCCTCAGTTTCACTCTGTTTGCCTCTGTTTCAGTCTTCCTGCGTCTGTTTCACTCTGTTTGCCTCTGTTTCACTCTGTTTCACTCTGTTTGCCTCTGTTTCACTCTGTTTGCCTCTGTTTCACTGTGTTTGACTCTGTTTCACTCTGTTTGTCTTTGTTTCACTCTGTTTGCCTCTGTTTCACTCAGATTGCCTCTGTTTCATTCAGTTTGCCTCTGTTTCACTCTCTTTGCCTCTGTTTCACTCTGTTTGTCTCTGTTTAACCCTGTTTGCCTCTGTTTAATACTGTTTGCCTCTGTTTAACACTGTTTGACTCTGTTTAACACTGTTTGCCTCTGTTTAACACTGTTTGCCTCTGTTTCCCTCTGTTTGCCTCTGTTTCACTCGGTTTGCCTCTGTTTCACTCTGTTTGCCTCTGTTTCACTCTGTTTGCATCTGTTTCACTCTGTTTGCCTCTGTATAAGTCTTCTTGCCTCTGTTTCACTCTGTTTGCCTCTGTTTAAGTCTTCTTGCCTCTGTTTCACTCCGTTTGCCTCTGTTTAAGTCTTCTTGCCTCTGTTTCACTGTGTTTGCCTCTGTTAAAGTCTGTTGAACCCTGTTTCATCTTTTTGCCTCTGTTTAACTCTGTTTCACTCCGTTTGCCTCTGTTGAAGTCTGTTTAAGTCTGTTTGCCTGTGTTTGCCTCTGTTTGCCTCTGTTTGCCTTTGTTTGCCTCTGTTTGCCTCTGGTTAAGTTTGTTTAACTCTGTTTCACTCTTTTTGCCTCTGTTTAAGTCTGTTTCAATCTGTTGGCTTCTGTTTAAGTCTGTTTGCCTCTGTTTGCCTCTGCTTAAGTCTGTTTAAAACTGTTTAACTCTGTTTGCCTCTGCTTGCCTCTGTTTAAGTCTGTTTCACTGTGTTTGTCTCTGTTTGCCTCTGTTTAAGTCTGTTTACCTCTGTTTAAGTCTGTTTGCCTCTGTTTAAGTCTGTTTGCTTCTGTTTAAGTCTGTTTGCCTCTGTTTAAGTCTGTCTGCCTCTGTTTCAATCTGTTTGCCTCTGTTTAACACTGTTTGCCTCTGTTTCACCCTGTTTGCCTCTGTTTAACACTGTTTGCATCTGTTTAACACTGTTTGGAAATGTATAAATCTGTTTGCCTCTGTTTAACACTGTTTGCCTCTGTTTGCCTCTGTTTAAGTCTGTTTACCTCTGTTTAAGTCTGTTTGCCTCTGTTTAAGTCTGTTTGCTTCTGTTTAAGTCTGTTTGCCTCTGTTTAAGTCTGTCTGCCTCTGTTTCAATCTGTTTGCCTCTGTTTAACACTGTTTGCCTCTGTTTCACCCTGTTTGCCTCTGTTTAACACTGTTTGCATCTGTTTAACACTGTTTGGAAATGTTTAACTCTGTTTGCCTCTGTTTAACACTGTTTGCCTCTGTTTGCCTCTCTTTAAGTCTGTTTACCTCTGTTTAAGTCTGTTTGCCTCTGTTTAAGTCTGTTTGCTTCTGTTTAAGTCTGTTTGCCTCTGTTTAAGTCTGTCTGCCTCTGTTTCAATCTGTTTGCCTCTGTGTAACACTGTTTGCCTCTGTTTCACCCTGTTTGCCTCTGTTTAACACTGTTTGCATCAGTTTAACACTGTTTGGAACTGTTTAACACTGTTTGCATCTGTTTAACACTGTTTGGAAATGTTTAACACTGTTTGCCTCTGTTTAACACTGTTTGCCTCTGTTTGCCTCTGTTTGCCTCTGTTTAAGTCTGTTTGCCTCTGTTTAAGTCTGTATGCCTCTGTTTAAGTCTGTCTGCCTCAGTTTCAGTCTGTTTGCCTCTGTTTCACTCTGTTTGCCTCTGTTTCACACTGTTTACCTCTGTTTCACTCTGTGTGCCTCTGTTTCACTCTGTTTGCCTCTGGTTAAATCTTCTTGCCTCTGTTTCACTCTGTTTGCCTCTGTTTGCCTCTGTTTCACTCTGTTTCACTCTGTTTGCCTCTGTTTCACACTGTTTGCCTCTGATTCACTCTGTTTGCCTCTGTTTCACTCTGTTTGCCTCTGTTTAAGTCTTGTTGCTTCTGTTTCACTCTGTTTGCTTCTGTTTAAGTCTTCTTGCCTCTGTTTCACTCTGTTTGCCTCTGTTCACTCTGGTTCACTCTGTTTGCCTCTGTTTCACTCTGTTTGCCTCTGTTTCACTCTGTTTGCCTTTGTTTCACTCCGTTTGCCGCTGGTTCACTCTGTTTGCCTCTGGTTCACTCAGTTTGCCTCTGTTTCACTCTGTTTGCCTCTGTTGAAGTCTGTTTAAATCTGTTTGCCTCTGTTTGCCTCTGTTTGCCTCTGTTTGCCTTTGTTTGCCTCTGTTTGCCTCTGCTTAAGTTTGTTTAACTCTGTTTCACTCTTTTTGCCTCTGCTTAAGTCTGTTTCAATCTGTTGGCTTCTGTTCAAGTCTGTTTGCCTCTGTTTGCCTCTGCTTAAGTCTGTTTAAAACTGTTTAACTCTGTTTGCCTCTGCTTGCCTCTGTTTAAGTCTGTTTCACTGTGTTTGTCTCTGTTTGCCTCTGTTTAAGTCTGTTTACCTCTGTTTAAGTCTGTTTGCCTCTGTTTAAGTCTGTTTGCTTCTGTTTAAGTCTGTTTGCCTCTGTTTAAGTCTGTCTGCCTCTGTTTCAATCTGTTTGCCTCTGTTTAACACTGTTTGCCTCTGTTTCACCCTGTTTGCCTCTGTTTAACACTGTTTGCATCTGTTTAACACTGTTTGGAAATGTTTAACTCTGTTTGCCTCTGTTTAACACTGTTTGCCTCTGTTTGCCTCTGTTTAAGTCTGTTTACCTCTGTTTAAGTCTGTTTGCCTCTGTTTAAGTCTGTTTGCTTCTGTTTAAGTCTGTTTGCCTCTGTTTAAGTCTGTCTGCCTCTGTTTCAATCTGTTTGCCTCTGTGTAACACTGTTTGCCTCTGTTTCACCCTGTTTGCCTCTGTTTAACACTGTTTGCATCAGTTTAACACTGTTTGGAACTGTTTAACACTGTTTGCATCTGTTTAACACTGTTTGGAAATGTTTAACACTGTTTGCCTCTGTTTAACACTGTTTGCCTCTGTTTGCCTCTGTTTGCCCTCTGTTTAAGTCTGTTTGCCTCTGTTTAAGTCTGTATGCCTCTGTTTAAGTCTGTCTGCCTCAGTTTCAGTCTGTTTGCCTCTGTTTCACTCTGTTTGCCTCTGTTTCACACTGTTTACCTCTGTTTCACTCTGTGTGCCACTGTTTCACTCTGTTTGCCTCTGGTTAAATCTTCTTGCCTCTGTTTCACTCTGTTTGCCTCTGTTTGCCTCTGTTTGCCTCTGTTTCACTCTGTTTGCCTCTGTTTCACACTGTTTGCCTCTGATTCACTCTGTTTGCCTCTGTTTCACTCTGTTTGCCTCCGTTTAAGTCTTGTTGCTTCTGTTTCACTCTGTTTGCTTCTGTTTAAGTCTGTTTCACTGTGTTTGTCTCTGTTTGCCTCTGTTTAAGTCTGTTTACCTCTGTTTAAGTCTGTTTGCCTCTGTTTAAGTCTGTTTGCTTCTGTTTAAGTCTGTTTGCCTCTGTTTAAGTCTGTCTGCCTCTGTTTCAATCTGTTTGCCTCTGTTTAACACTGTTTGCCTCTGTTTCACCCTGTTTGCCTCTGTTTAACACTGTTTGCATCTGTTTAACACTGTTTGGAAATGTTTAACTCTGTTTGCCTCTGTTTAACACTGTTTGCCTCTGTTTGCCTCTGTTTAAGTCTGTTTACCTCTGTTTAAGTCTGTTTGCCTCTGTTTAAGTCTGTTTGCTTCTGTTTAAGTCTGTTTGCCTCTGTTTAAGTCTGTCTGCCTCTGTTTCAATCTGTTTGCCTCTGTGTAACACTGTTTGCCTCTGTTTCACCCTGTTTGCCTCTGTTTAACACTGTTTGCATCAGTTTAACACTGTTTGGAACTGTTTAACACTGTTTGCATCTGTTTAACACTGTTTGGAAATGTTTCACACTGTTTACCTCTGTTTCACTCTGTGTGCCTCTGTTTCACTCTGTTTGTCTCTGGTTAAATCTTCTTGCCTCTGTTTCACTCTGTTTGCCTCTGTTTCACTCTGTTTCACTCTGTTTGCCTCTGTTTCACACTGTTTGCCTCTGATTCACTCTGTTTGCCTCTGTTTAAGTCTTGTTGCTTCTGTTTCACTCTGTTTGCTTCTGTTTAAGTCTTCTTGCCTCTGTTTCACTCTGTTTGCCTCTGTTTCACTCTGGTTCACTCTGTTTGCCTCTGTTTCACTCTGTTTGCCTCTGTTTCACTCTGGTTGCCTCTGTTGCACTCTGTTTGCGTCTGTTTCACTCTGTTTGCCTCTGTTTCACTCTGTGTGCCTCTGTTTCACTCTGCTTGCCTCTGTTTAAGTCTGTTTCACTCTGTTTGCCTCTGTTTAAGTCTTTTGCATCTGTTTAAGTCTGTTTGCATCTGTTTAAGTCTGTTTGCCTCTGTTTAATCTGTTTGCCTCTTTTTAAGTCTGTTTGCCTCTGGTTCACTCTGTTTGCCTCTGTTTCAGTCTGCTTGCCTCTGTTTCACTCTGTTTGCCTCTGTTTCACTCTGTTTGCATCTGTTTCACTCTGCTTGCCTCTGTTTCACTCTGTTTGCATCTGTTTCAGTCTTCTTGCCTCTGTTTCACTCTGTTTGCCTCTGTTTAAGTCTTCTTGCCTCTGTTTCACTCTGTTTGCCTCTGTTTCACTCTCTTTAACTCTGTTTCACTCTGCTTGCCTCTGTTTCACTCTGTTTGCCTTTGTTTCACTCTGTTTGCCTCTGTTTCACTGTGTTTGCCTCAGTTCCACTCTGTTTGCCTCTGTTTCAGTCTTCTTGCGTCTGTTTCACTCTGTTTGCCTCTGTTTCACTCTGTTTCACTCTGTTTGCCTCTGTTTCACTCTGTTTGCCTCTGTTTCACTGTGTTTGACTCTGTTTCACTCTGTTTGCCTTTGTTTCACTCTGTTTGCCGCTGGTTCACTCTGTTTGCCTCTGGTTCACTCAGTTTGCCTCTGTTTCACTCTGTTTGCCTCTGTTGAAGTCTGTTTAAGTCTGTTTGCCTGTGTTTGCCTCTGTTTGCCTCTGTTTGCCTTTGTTTGCCTCTGTTTGCCTCTGCTTAAGTTTGTTTAACTCTGTTTCACTCTTTTTGCCTCTGTTTAAGTCTGTTTCAATCTGTTGGCTTCTGTTTAAGTCTGTTTGCCTCTGTTTGCCTCTGCTTAAGTCTGTTTAAAACTGTTTAACTCTGTTTGCCTCTGCTTGCCTCTGTTTAAGTCTGTTTCACTGTGTTTGTCTCTGTTTGCCTCTGTTTAAGTCTGTTTACCTCTGTTTAAGTCTGTTTGCCTCTGTCTAAGTCTGTTTGCTTCTGTTTAAGTCTGTTTGCCTCTGTTTAAGTCTGTCTGCCTCTGTTTCAATCTGTTTGCCTCTGTTTAACACTGTTTGCCTCTGTTTCACCCTGTTTGCCTCTGTTTAACACTGTTTGCATCTGTTTAACACTGTTTGGAAATGTTTAACTCTGTTTGCCTCTGTTTAACACTGTTTGCCTCTGTTTGCCTCTGTTTAAGTCTGTTTACCTCTGTTTAAGTCTGTTTGCCTCTGTTTAAGTCTGTTTGCTTCTGTTTAAGTCTGTTTGCCTCTGTTTAAGTCTGTCTGCCTCTGTTTCAATCTGTTTGCCTCTGTGTAACACTGTTTGCCTCTGTTTCCACCCTGTTTGCCTCTGTTTAGCACTGTTTGCATCAGTTTAACACTGTTTGGAACTGTTTAACACTGTTTGCATCTGTTTAAACACTGTTTGGAAATGTTTAACACTGTTTGCCTCTGTTTAACACTGTTTGCCTCTGTTTGCCTCTGTTTGCCTCTGTTTAAGTCTGTTTGCCTCTGTTTAAGTCTGTATGCCTCTGTTTAAGTCTGTCTGCCTCAGTTTCAGTCTGTTTGCCTCTGTTTCACTCTGTTTGCCTCTGTTTCACACTGTTTACCTCTGTTTCACTCTGTGTGCCTCTGTTTCACTCTGTTTGTCTCTGGTTAAATCTTCTTGCCTCTGTTTCACTCTGTTTGCCTCTGTTTCACTCTGTTTCACTCTGTTTGCCTCTGTTTCACACTGTTTGCCTCTGATTCACTCTGTTTGCCTCTGTTTAAGTCTTGTTGCTTCTGTTTCACTCTGTTTGCTTCTGTTTAAGTCTTCTTGCCTCTGTTTCACTCTGTTTGCCTCTGTTTCACTCTGGTTCACTCTGTTTGCCTCTGTTTCACTCTGTTTGCCTCTGTTTCACTCTGGTTGCCTCTGTTGCACTCTGTTTGCGTCTGTTTCACTCTGTTTGCCTCTGTTTCACTCTGTGTGCCTCTGTTTCACTCTGCTTGCCTCTGTTTAAGTCTGTTTCACTCTGTTTGCCTCTGTTTAAGTCTTTTTGCATCTGTTTAAGTCTGTTTGCATCTGTTTAAGTCTGTTTGCCTCTGTTTAATCTGTTTGCCTCTTTTTAAGTCTGTTTGCCTCTGGTTCACTCTGTTTGCCTCTGTTTCAGTCTGCTTGCCTCTGTTTCACTCTGTTTGCCTCTGTTTCACTCTGTTTGCACCTGTTTCACTCTGTTTGCCTCTGTTTCACTCTGTTTGCATCTGTTTCAGTCTTCTTGCCTCTGTTTCACTCTGTTTGCCTCTGTTTAAGTCTTCTTGCCTCTGTTTCACTCTGTTTGCCTCTGTTTCACTCTCTTTAACTCTGTTTCACTCTGCTTGCCTCTGTTTCACTCTGTTTGCATTTGTTTCACTCTGTTTGCCTCTGTTTCACTGTGTTTGCCTCAGTTCCACTCTGTTTGCCTCTGTTTCAGACTTCTTGCGTCTGTTTCACTCTGTTTGCCTCTGTTTCACTCTGTTTCACTCTGTTTGCCTCTGTTTCACTCTGTTTGCCTCTGTTTCACTGTGTTTGACTCTGTTTCACTCTGTTTGCCTTTGTTTCACTCTGTTTGCCGCTGGTTCACTCTGTTTGCCTCTGGTTCACTCAGTTTGCCTCTGTTTCACTCTGTTTGCCTCTGTTGAAGTCTGTTTAAGTCTGTTTGCCTGTGTTTGCCTCTGTTTGCCTCTGTTTGCCTTTGTTTGCCTCTGTTTGCCTCTGCTTAAGTTTGTTTAAACTCTGTTTCACTCTTTTTGCCTCTGTTTAAGTCTGTTTCAATCTGTTGGCTTCTGTTTAAGTCTGTTTGCCTCTGTTTGCCTCTGCTTAAGTCTGTTTAAAACTGTTTAACTCTGTTTGCCTCTGCTTGCCTCTGTTTAAGTCTGTTTCACTGTGTTTGTCTCTGTTTGCCTCTGTTTAAGTCTGTTTACCTCTGTTTAAGTCTGTTTGCCTCTGTTTAAGTCTGTTTGCTTCTGTTTAAGTCTGTTTGCCTCTGTTTAAGTCTGTCTGCCTCTGTTTCATCTGTTTGACTCTGTTTAACACTGTTTGCCTCTGTTTCACCCTGTTTGCCTCTGTTTAACACTGTTTGCATCTGTTTAACACTGTTTGGAATGTTTAACTCTTTTTGCCTCTGTTTAACACTGTTTGCCTCTGCTTGCCTCTGTTTAAGTCTGTTTACCTCTGTTTAAGTCTGTTTGCCTCTGCTTAAGTCTGTTTGCTTCTGTTTAAGTCTGTTTGCCTCTGTTTAAGTCTGTTTGCCTCTGTTTAAGTCTGTTTGCTTCTGTTTAAGTCTGTTTGCCTCTGTTTAAGTCTGTCTGCCTCTGTTTCAATCTGTTTGCCTCTGTGTAACACTGTTTGCCTCTGTTTCACCCTGTTTGCCTCTGTTTAACACTGTTTGCATCAGTTTAACACTGTTTGGAACTGTTTAACACTGTTTGCATCTGTTTAACACTGTTTGGAAATGTTTCACACTGTTTGCCTCTGATTCACTCTGTTTGCCTCTGTTTAAGTCTTGTTGCTTCTGTTTCACTCTGTTTGCTTCTGTTTAAGTCTTCTTGCCTCTGTTTCACTCTGTTTGCCTCTGTTTCACTCTGGTTCACTCTGTTTGCCTCTGTTTCACTCTGTTTGCCTCTGTTTCACTCTGGTTGCCTCTGTTGCACTCTGTTTGCGTCTGTTTCACTCTGTTTGCCTCTGTTTCACTCTGTGTGCCTCTGTTTTCACTCTGCTTGCCTCTGTTTAAGTCTGTTTCACTCTGTTTGCCTCTGTTTAAGTCTTTTTGCATCTGTTTAAGTCTGTTTGCATCTGTTTAAGTCTGTTTGCCTCTGTTTAATCTGTTTGCCTCTTTTTAAGTCTGTTTGCCTCTGGTTCACTCTGTTTGCCTCTGTTTCAGTCTGCTTGCCTCTGTTTCACTCTGTTTGCCTCTGTTTCACTCTGTTTGCACCTGTTTCACTCTGTTTGCCTCTGTTTCACTCTGTTTGCATCTGTTTCAGTCTTCTTGCCTCTGTTTCACTCTGTTTGCCTCTGTTTAAGTCTTCTTGCCTCTGTTTCACTCTGTTTGCCTCTGTTTCACTCTCTTTAACTCTGTTTCACTCTGCTTGCCTCTGTTTCACTCTGTTTGCATTTGTTTCACTCTGTTTGCCTCTGTTTCACTGTGTTTGCCTCAGTTCCACTCTGTTTGCCTCTGTTTCAGACTTCTTGCGTCTGTTTCACTCTGTTTGCCTCTGTTTCACTCTGTTTCACTCTGTTTGCCTCTGTTTCACTCTGTTTGCCTCTGTTTCACTGTGTTTGACTCTGTTTCACTCTGTTTGCCTTTGTTTCACTCTGTTTGCCGCTGGTTCACTCTGTTTGCCTCTGGTTCACTCAGTTTGCCTCTGTTTCACTCTGTTTGCCTCTGTTGAAGTCTGTTTAAGTCTGTTTGCCTGTGTTTGCCTCTGTTTGCCTCTGTTTGCCTTTGTTTGCCTCTGTTTGCCTCTGCTTAAGTTTGTTTAACTCTGTTTCACTCTCTTTTTGCCTCTGTTTAAGTCTGTTTCAATCTGTTGGCTTCTGTTTAAGTCTGTTTGCCTCTGTTTGCCTCTGCTTAAGTCTGTTTAAAACTGTTTAACTCTGTTTGCCTCTGCTTGCCTCTGTTTAAGTCTGTTTCACTGTGTTTGTCTCTGTTTGCCTCTGTTTAAGTCTGTTTACCTCTGTTTAAGTCTGTTTGCCTCTGTTTAAGTCTGTTTGCTTCTGTTTAAGTCTGTTTGCCTCTGTTTAAGTCTGTCTGCCTCTGTTTCAATCTGTTTGCCTCTGTTTAACACTGTTTGCCTCTGTTTCACCCTGTTTGCCTCTGTTTAACACTGTTTGCATCTGTTTAACACTGTTTGGAAATGTTTAACTCTTTTTGCCTCTGTTTAACACTGTTTGCCTCTGCTTGCCTCTGTTTAAGTCTGTTTACCTCTGTTTAAGTCTGTTTGCCTCTGCTTAAGTCTGTTTGCTTCTGTTTAAGTCTGTTTGCCTCTGTTTAAGTCTGTTTGCCTCTGTTTAAGTCTGTTTGCTTCTGTTTAAGTCTGTTTGCCTCTGTTTAAGTCTGTCTGCCTCTGTTTCAATCTGTTTGCCTCTGTGTAACACTGTTTGCCTCTGTTTCACCCTGTTTGCCTCTGTTTAACACTGTTTGCATCAGTTTAACACTGTTTGGAACTGTTTAACACTGTTTGCATCTGTTTAACACTGTTTGGAAATGTTTAACACTGTTTGCCTCTGTTTAACACTGTTTGCCTCTGTTTGCCTCTGTTTGCCTCTGTTTAAGTCTGTTTGCCTCTGTTTAAGTCTGTATGCCTCTGTTTAAGTCTGTCTGCCTCAGTTTCAGTCTGTTTGCCTCTGTTTCACTCTGTTTGCCTCTGTTTCACACTGTTTACCTCTGTTTCACTCTGTGTGCCTCTGTTTCACTCTGTTTGCCTCTGGTTAAATCTTCTTGCCTCTGTTTCACTCTGTTTGCCTCTGTTTGCCTCTGTTTCACTCTGTTTCACTCTGTTTGCCTCTGTTTCACACTGTTTGCCTCTGATTCACTCTGTTTGCCTCTGTTTCACTCTGTTTG
The DNA here is from genome assembly GCA_026770705.1 of Isurus oxyrinchus. NCBI lineage: Eukaryota > Metazoa > Chordata > Chondrichthyes > Lamniformes > Lamnidae > Isurus > Isurus oxyrinchus. The sequence continues at coordinate 43,331 of JANJGN010002790.1, forward strand.
CCTCTGTTTAAGTCTTGTTGCTTCTGTTTCACTCTGTTTGCTTCTGTTTAAGTCTTCTTGCCTCTGTTTCACTCTGTTTGCCTCTGTTTCACTCTGGTTCACTCTGTTTGCCTCTGTTTCACTCTGTTTGCCTCTGTTTCACTCTGGTTGCCTCTGTTGCACTCTGTTTGCGTCTGTTTCACTCTGTTTGCCTCTGTTTCACTCTGTGTGCCTCTGTTTCACTCTGCTTGCCTCTGTTTAAGTCTGTTTCACTCTGTTTGCCTCCGTTTCACTCTGTTTGCCTCTGTTTCACTGTGTTTGACTCTGTTTCACTCTGTTTGCCTTTGTTTCACTCCGTTTGCCGCTGGTTCACTCTGTTTGCCTCTGGTTCACTCAGTTTGCCTCTGTTTCACTCTGTTTGCCTCTGTTGAAGTCTGTTTAAATCTGTTTGCCTCTGTTTGCCTCTGTTTGCCTCTGTTTGCCTTTGTTTGCCTCTGTTTGCCTCTGCTTAAGTTTGTTTAACTCTGTTTCACTCTTTTTGCCTCTGTTTAAGTCTGTTTCAATCTGTTGGCTTCTGTTTAAGTCTGTTTGCCTCTGTTTGCCTCTGCTTAAGTCTGTTTAAAACTGTTTAACTCTGTTTGCCTCTGCTTGCCTCTGTTTAAGTCTGTTTCACTGTGTTTGTCTCTGTTTGCCTCTGTTTAAGTCTGTTTACCTCTGTTTAAGTCTGTTTGCCTCTGTTTAAGTCTGTTTGCTTCTGTTTAAGTCTGTTTGCCTCTGTTTAAGTCTGTCTGCCTCTGTTTCAATCTGTTTGCCTCTGTTTAACACTGTTTGCCTCTGTTTCACCCTGTTTGCCTCTGTTTAACACTGTTTGCATCTGTTTAACACTGTTTGGAAATGTTTAACTCTGTTTGCCTCTGTTTAACACTGTTTGCCTCTGTTTGCCTCTGTTTAAGTCTGTTTACCTCTGTTTAAGTCTGTTTGCCTCTGTTTAAGTCTGTTTGCTTCTGTTTAAGTCTGTTTGCCTCTGTTTAAGTCTGTCTGCCTCTGTTTCAATCTGTTTGCCTCTGTGTAACACTGTTTGCCTCTGTTTCACCCTGTTTGCCTCTGTTTAACACTGTTTGCATCAGTTTAACACTGTTTGGAACTGTTTAACACTGTTTGCATCTGTTTAACACTGTTTGGAAATGTTTAACACTGTTTGCCTCTGTTTAACACTGTTTGCCTCTGTTTGCCTCTGTTTGCCTCTGTTTAAGTCTGTTTGCCTCTGTTTAAGTCTGTATGCCTCTGTTTAAGTCTGTCTGCCTCAGTTTCAGTCTGTTTGCCTCTGTTTCACTCTGTTTGCCTCTGTTTCACACTGTTTACCTCTGTTTCACTCTGTGTGCCACTGTTTCACTCTGTTTGCCTCTGGTTAAATCTTCTTGCCTCTGTTTCACTCTGTTTGCCTCTGTTTCACTCTGTTTGCCTCTGTTTCACACTGTTTGCCTCTGATTCACTCTGTTTGCCTCTGTTTCACTCTGTTTGCCTCCGTTTAAGTCTTGTTGCTTCTGTTTCACTCTGTTTGCTTCTGTTTAAGTCTTCTTGCCTCTGTTTCACTCTGTTTGCCTCTGTTTCACTCTGGTTCACTCTGTTTGCCTCTGTTTCACTCTGTTTGCCTCTGTTTCACTCTGGTTGCCTCTGTTGCACTCTGTTTGCGTCTGTTTCACTCTGTTTGCCTCTGTTTCACTCTGTGTGCCTCTGTTTCACTCTGCTTGCCTCTGTTTAAGTCTGTTTCACTCTGTTTGCCTCTGTTTAAGTGTTTTTGCATCTGTTTAAGTCTGTTTGCATCTGTTTAAGTCTGTTTGCCTCTGTTTAATCTGTTTGCCTCTTTTTAAGTCTGTTTGCCTCTGGTTCACTCTGTTTGCCTCTGTTTCAGTCTGCTTGCCTCTGTTTCACTCTGTTTGCCTCTGTTTCACTCTGTTTGCATCTGTTTCACTCTGCTTGCCTCTGTTTCACTCTGTTTGCATCTGTTTCAGTCTTCTTGCCTCTGTTTCACTCTGTTTGCCTCTGTTTAAGTCTTCTTGCCTCTGTTTCACTCTGTTTGCCTCTGTTTCACTCTCTTTAACTCTGTTTCACTCTGCTTGCCTCTGTTTCACTCTGTTTGCCTTTGTTTCACTCTGTTTGCCTCTGTTTCACTGTGTTTGCCTCAGTTCCACTCTGTTTGCCTCTGTTTCAGTCTTCTTGCGTCTGTTTCACTCTGTTTGCCTCTGTTTCACTCTGTTTCACTCTGTTTGCCTCTGTTTCACTCTGTTTGCCTCTGTTTCACTGTGTTTGACTCTGTTTCACTCTGTTTGCCTTTGTTTCACTCTGTTTGCCGCTTGTTCACTCTGTTTGCCTCTGGTTCACTCAGTTTGCCTCTGTTTCACTCTGTTTGCCTCTGTTGAAGTCTGTTTAAGTCTGTTTGTCTGTGTTTGCCTCTGTTTGCCTCTGTTTGCCTTTGTTTGCCTCTGTTTGCCTCTGGTTAAGTTTGTTTAACTCTGTTTCACTCTTTTTGCCTCTGTTTAAGTCTGTTTCAATCTGTTGGCTTCTGTTTAAGTCTGTTTGCCTCTGTTTGCCTCTGCTTAAGTCTGTTTAAAACTGTTTAACTCTGTTTGCCTCTGCTTGCCTCTGTTTAAGTCTGTTTCACTGTGTTTGTCTCTGTTTGCCTCTGTTTAAGTCTGTTTACCTCTGTTTAAGTCTGTTTGCCTCTGTTTAAGTCTGTTTGCTTCTGTTTAAGTCTGTTTGCCTCTGTTTAAGTCTGTCTGCCTCTGTTTCAATCTGTTTGCCTCTGTTTAACACTGTTTGCCTCTGTTTCACCCTGTTTGCCTCTGTTTAACACTGTTTGCATCTGTTTAACACTGTTTGGAAATGTTTAACTCTGTTTGCCTCTGTTTAACACTGTTTGCCTCTGTTTGCCTCTGTTTAAGTCTGTTTACCTCTGTTTAAGTCTGTTTGCCTCTGTTTAAGTCTGTTTGCTTCTGTTTAAGTCTGTTTGCCTCTGTTTAAGTCTGTCTGCCTCTGTTTCAATCTGTTTGCCTCTGTGTAACACTGTTTGCCTCTGTTTCACCCTGTTTGCCTCTGTTTAACACTGTTTGCATCAGTTTAACACTGTTTGGAACTGTTTAACACTGTTTGCATCTGTTTAACACTGTTTGGAAATGTTTAACGCTGTTTGCCTCTGTTTAACACTGTTTGCCTCTGTTTGCCTCTATTTGCCTCTGTTTAAGTCTGTTTGCCTCTGTTTAAGTCTGTATGCCTCTGTTTAAGTCTGTCTGCCTCAGTTTCAGTCTGTTTGCCTCTGTTTCACTCTGTTTGCCTCTGTTTCACACTGTTTACCTCTGTTTCACTCTGTTTGCCTCTGTTTCACTCTGTGTGCCTCTGTTTCACTCTGCTTGCCTCTGTTTAAGTCTGTTTCACTCTGTTTGCCTCTGTTTAAGTGTTTTTGCATCTGTTTAAGTCTGTTTGCATCTGTTTAAGTCTGTTTGCCTCTGTTTAATCTGTTTGCCTCTTTTTAAGTCTGTTTGCCTCTGGTTCACTCTGTTTGCCTCTGTTTCAGTCTGCTTGCCTCTGTTTCACTCTGTTTGCCTCTGTTTCACTCTGTTTGCATCTGTTTCACTCTGTTTGCCTCTGTTTCACTCTGTTTGCATCTGTTTCAGTCTTCTTGCCTCTGTTTCACTCTGTTTGCCTCTGTTTAAGTCTTCTTGCCTCTGTTTCACTCTGTTTGCATCTGTTTCACTCTCTTTAACTCTGTTTCACTCTGCTTGCCTCTGTTTCACTCTGTTTGCCTTTGTTTCACTCTGTTTGCCTCTGTTTCACTGTGTTTGCCTCAGTTCCACTCTGTTTGCCTCTGTTTCAGTCTTCTTGCGTCTGTTTCACTCTGTTTGCCTCTGTTTCACTCTGTTTCACTCTGTTTGCCTCTGTTTCACTCTGTTTGCCTCTGTTTCACTGTGTTTGACTCTGTTTCACTCTGTTTGCCTTTGTTTCACTCTGTTTGCCGCTGGTTCACTCTGTTTGCCTCTGGTTCACTCAGTTTGCCTCTGTTTCACTCTGTTTGCCTCTGTTGAAGTCTGTTTAAGTCTGTTTGCCTGTGTTTGCCTCTGTTTGCCTCTGTTTGCCTTTGTTTGCCTCTGTTTGCCTCTGCTTAAGTTTGTTTAACTCTGTTTCACTCTTTTTGCCTCTGTTTAAGTCTGTTTCAATCTGTTGGCTTCTGTTTAAGTCTGTTTGCCTCTGTTTGCCTCTGCTTAAGTCTGTTTAAAACTGTTTAACTCTGTTTGCCTCTGCTTGCCTCTGTTTAAGTCTGTTTCACTGTGTTTGTCTCTGTTTGCCTCTGTTTAAGTCTGTTTACCTCTGTTTAAGTCTGTTTGCCTCTGTTTAAGTCTGTTTGCTTCTGTTTAAGTCTGTTTGCCTCTGTTTAAGTCTGTCTGCCTCTGTTTCAATCTGTTTGCCTCTGTTTAACACTGTTTGCCTCTGTTTCACCCTGTTTGCCTCTGTTTAACACTGTTTGCATCTGTTTAACACTGTTTGGAAATGTTTAACTCTGTTTGCCTCTGTTTAACACTGTTTGCCTCTGTTTGCCTCTGTTTAAGTCTGTTTACCTCTGTTTAAGTCTGTTTGCCTCTGTTTAAGTCTGTTTGCTTCTGTTTAAGTCTGTTTGCCTCTGTTTAAGTCTGTCTGCCTCTGTTTCAATCTGTTTGCCTCTGTGTAACACTGTTTGCCTCTGTTTCACCCTGTTTGCCTCTGTTTAACACTGTTTGCATCAGTTTAACACTGTTTGGAACTGTTTAACACTGTTTGCATCTGTTTAACACTGTTTGGAAATGTTTAACACTGTTTGCCTCTGTTTAACACTGTTTGCCTCTGTTTGCCTCTGTTTGCCTCTGTTTAAGTCTGTTTGCCTCTGTTTAAGTATGTATGCCTCTGTTTAAGTCTGTCTGCCTCAGTTTCAGTCTGTTTGCCTCTGTTTCACTCTGTTTGCCTCTGTTTCACACTGTTTACCTCTGTTTCACTCTGTGTGCCTCTGTTTCACTCTGTTTGTCTCTGGTTAAATCTTCTTGCCTCTGTTTCACTCTGTTTGCCTCTGTTTCACTCTGTTTCACTCTGTTTGCCTCTGTTTCACACTGTTTGCCTCTGATTCACTCTGTTTGCCTCTGTTTCACTCTGTTTGCCTCTGTTTAAGTCTTGTTGCTTCTGTTTCACTCTGTTTGCTTCTGTTTAAGTCTTCTTGCCTCTGTTTCACTCTGTTTGCCTCTGTTTCACTCTGGTTCACTCTGTTTGCCTCTGTTTCACTCTGTTTGCCTCTGTTTCACTCTGGTTGCCTCTGTTGCACTCTGTTTGCGTCTGTTTCACTCTGTTTGCCTCTGTTTCACTCTGTGTGCCTCTGTTTCACTCTGCTTGCCTCTGTTTAAGTCTGTTTCACTCTGTTTGCCTCTGTTTAAGTCTTTTTGCATCTGTTTAAGTCTGTTTGCATCTGTTTAAGTCTGTTTGCCTCTGTTTAATCTGTTTGCCTCTTTTTAAGTCTGTTTGCCTCTGGTTCACTCTGTTTGCCTCTGTTTCAGTCTGCTTGCCTCTGTTTCACTCTGTTTGCCTCTGTTTCACTCTGTTTGCACCTGTTTCACTCTGTTTGCCTCTGTTTCACTCTGTTTGCATCTGTTTCAGTCTTCTTGCCTCTGTTTCACTCTGTTTGCCTCTGTTTAAGTCTTCTTGCCTCTGTTTCACTCTGTTTGCCTCTGTTTCACTCTCTTTAACTCTGTTTCACTCTGCTTGCCTCTGTTTCACTCTGTTTGCCTTTGTTTCACTCTGTTTGCCTCTGTTTCACTGTGTTTGCCTCAGTTCCACTCTGTTTGCCTCTGTTTCAGTCTTCTTGCGTCTGTTTCACTCTGTTTGCCTCTGTTTCACTCTGTTTCACTCTGTTTGCCTCTGTTTCACTCTGTTTGCCTCTGTTTCACTGTGTTTGACTCTGTTTCACTCTGTTTGCCTTTGTTTCACTCCGTTTGCCGCTGGTTCACTCTGTTTGCCTCTGGTTCACTCAGTTTGCCTCTGTTTCACTCTGTTTGCCTCTGTTGAAGTCTGTTTAAGTCTGTTTGTCTGTGTTTGCCTCTGTTTGCCTCTGTTTGCCTTTGTTTGCCTCTGTTTGCCTCTGCTTAAGTTTGTTTAACTCTGTTTCACTCTTTTTGCCTCTGTTTAAGTCTGTTTCAATCTGTTGGCTTCTGTTTAAGTCTGTTTGCCTCTGTTTGCCTCTGCTTAAGTCTGTTTAAAACTGTTTAACTCTGTTTGCCTCTGCTTGCCTCTGTTTAAGTCTGTTTCACTGTGTTTGTCTCTGTTTGCCTCTGTTTAAGTCTGTTTACCTCTGTTTAAGTCTGTTTGCCTCTGTTTAAGTCTGTTTGCTTCTGTTTAAGTCTGTTTGCCTCTGTTTAAGTCTGTCTGCCTCTGTTTCAATCTGTTTGCCTCTGTGTAACACTGTTTGCCTCTGTTTCACCCTGTTTGCCTCTGTTTAACACTGTTTGCATCAGTTTAACACTGTTTGCCTCTGTTTGCCTCTGTTTAAGTCTGTTTACCTCTGTTTAAGTCTGTTTGCCTCTGTTTAAGTCTGTTTGCTTCTGTTTAAGTCTGTTTGCCTCTGTTTAAGTCTGTCTGCCTCTGTTTCAATCTGTTTGCCTCTGTGTAACACTGTTTGCCTCTGTTTCACCCTGTTTGCCTCTGTTTAACACTGTTTGCATCAGTTTAACACTGTTTGGAACTGTTTAACACTGTTTTCATCTGTTTAACACTGTTTGGAAATGTTTAACACTGTTTGCCTCTGTTTAACACTGTTTGCCTCTGTTTGCCTCTGTTTGCCTCTGTTTAAGTCTGTTTGCCTCTGTTTAAGTCTGTATGCCTCTGTTTAAGTCTGTCTGCCTCAGTTTCAGTCTGTTTGCCTCTGTTTCACTCTGTTTGCCTCTGTTTCACACTGTTTACCTCTGTTTCACTCTGTGTGCCACTGTTTCACTCTGTTTGCCTCTGGTTAAATCTTCTTGCCTCTGTTTCACTCTGTTTGCCTCTGTTTCACTCTGTTTCACTCTGTTTGCCTCTGTTTCACACTGTTTGCCTCTGATTCACTCTGTTTGCCTCTGTTTCACTCTGTTTGCCTCCGTTTAAGTCTTGTTGCTTCTGTTTCACTCTGTTTGCTTCTGTTTAAGTCTTCTTGCCTCTGTTTCACTCTGTTTGCCTCTGTTTCACTCTGGTTCACTCTGTTTGCCTCTGTTTCACTCTGTTTGCCTCTGTTTCACTCTGGTTGCCTCTGTTGCACTCTGTTTGCGTCTGTTTCACTCTGTTTGCCTCTGTTTCACTCTGTGTGCCTCTGTTTCACTCTGCTTGCCTCTGTTTAAGTCTGTTTCACTCTGTTTGCCTCTGTTTAAGTGTTTTTGCATCTGTTTAAGTCTGTTTGCATCTGTTTAAGTCTGTTTGCCTCTGTTTAATCTGTTTGCCTCTTTTTAAGTCTGTTTGCCTCTGGTTCACTCTGTTTGCCTCTGTTTCAGTCTGCTTGCCTCTGTTTCACTCTGTTTGCCTCTGTTTCACTCTGTTTGCATCTGTTTCACTCTGCTTGCCTCTGTTTCACTCTGTTTGCATCTGTTTCAGTCTTCTTGCCTCTGTTTCACTCTGTTTGCCTCTGTTTAAGTCTTCTTGCCTCTGTTTCACTCTGTTTGCCTCTGTTTCACTCTCTTTAACTCTGTTTCACTCTGCTTGCCTCTGTTTCACTCTGTTTGCCTTTGTTTCACTCTGTTTGCCTCTGTTTCACTGTGTTTGCCTCAGTTCCACTCTGTTTGCCTCTGTTTCAGTCTTCTTGCGTCTGTTTCACTCTGTTTGCCTCTGTTTCACTCTGTTTCACTCTGTTTGCCTCTGTTTCACTCTGTTTGCCTCTGTTTCACTGTGTTTGACTCTGTTTCACTCTGTTTGCCTTTGTTTCACTCTGTTTGCCGCTGGTTCACTCTGTTTGCCTCTGGTTCACTCAGTTTGCCTCTGTTTCACTCTGTTTGCCTCTGTTCAAGTCTGTTTAAGTCTGTTTGCCTGTGTTTGCCTCTGTTTGCCTCTGTTTGCCTTTGTTTGCCTCTGTTTGCCTCTGCTTAAGTTTGTTTAACTCTGTTTCACTCTTTTTGCCTCTGTTTAAGTCTGTTTCAATCTGTTGGCTTCTGTTTAAGTCTGTTTGCCTCTGTTTGCCTCTGCTTAAGTCTGTTTAAAACTGTTTAACTCTGTTTGCCTCTGCTTGCCTCTGTTTAAGTCTGTTTCACTGTGTTTGTCTCTGTTTGCCTCTGTTTAAGTCTGTTTACCTCTGTTTAAGTCTGTTTGCCTCTGTTTAAGTCTGTTTGCTTCTGTTTAAGTCTGTTTGCCTCTGTTTAAGTCTGTCTGCCTCTGTTTCAATCTGTTTGCCTCTGTTTAACACTGTTTGCCTCTGTTTCACCCTGTTTGCCTCTGTTTAACACTGTTTGCATCTGTTTAACACTGTTTGGAAATGTTTAACTCTGTTTGCCTCTGTTTAACACTGTTTGCCTCTGTTTGCCTCTGTTTAAGTCTGTTTACCTCTGTTTAAGTCTGTTTGCCTCTGTTTAAGTCTGTTTGCTTCTGTTTAAGTCTGTTTGCCTCTGTTTAAGTCTGTCTGCCTCTGTTTCAATCTGTTTGCCTCTGTGTAACACTGTTTGCCTCTGTTTCACCCTGTTTGCCTCTGTTTAACACTGTTTGCATCAGTTTAACACTGTTTGGAACTGTTTAACACTGTTTGCATCTGTTTAACACTGTTTGGAAATGTTTAACACTGTTTGCCTCTGTTTAACACTGTTTGCCTCTGTTTGCCTCTGTTTGCCTCTGTTTAAGTCTGTTTGCCTCTGTTTAAGTATGTATGCCTCTGTTTAAGTCTGTCTGCCTCAGTTTCAGTCTGTTTGCCTCTGTTTCACTCTGTTTGCCTCTGTTTCACACTGTTTACCTCTGTTTCACTCTGTGTGCCTCTGTTTCACTCTGTTTGTCTCTGGTTAAATCTTCTTGCCTCTGTTTCACTCTGTTTGCCTCTGTTTCACTCTGTTTCACTCTGTTTGCCTCTGTTTCACACTGTTTGCCTCTGATTCACTCTGTTTGCCTCTGTTTCACTCTGTTTGCCTCTGTTTAAGTCTTGTTGCTTCTGTTTCACTCTGTTTGCTTCTGTTTAAGTCTTCTTGCCTCTGTTTCACTCTGTTTGCCTCTGTTTCACTCTGGTTCGCTCTGTTTGCCTCTGTTTCACTCTGTTTGCCTCTGTTTCACTCTGGTTGCCTCTGTTGCACTCTGTTTGCGTCTGTTTCACTCTGTTTGCCTCTGTTTCACTCTGTGTGCCTCTGTTTCACTCTGCTTGCCTCTGTTTAAGTCTGTTTCACTCTGTTTGCCTCTGTTTAAGTCTTTTTGCATCTGTTTAAGTCTGTTTGCATCTGTTTAAGTCTGTTTGCCTCTGTTTAATCTGTTTGCCTCTTTTTAAGTCTGTTTGCCTCTGGTTCACTCTGTTTGCCTCTGTTTCAGTCTGCTTGCCTCTGTTTCACTCTGTTTGCCTCTGTTTCACTCTGTTTGCACCTGTTTCACTCTGTTTGCCTCTGTTTCACTCTGTTTGCATCTGTCTCAGTCTTCTTGCCTCTGTTTCACTCTGTTTGCCTCTGTTTAAGTCTTCTTGCCTCTGTTTCACTCTTTTTGCCTCTGTTTCACTCTCTTTAACTCTGTTTCACTCTGCTTGCCTCTGTTTCACTCTGTTTGCCTTTGTTTCACTCTGTTTGCCTCTGTTTCACTGTGTTTGCCTCAGTTCCACTCTGTTTGCCTCTGTTTCAGTCTTCTTGCGTCTGTTTCACTCTGTTTGCCTCTGTTTCACTCTGTTTCACTCTGTTTGCCTCTGTTTCACTCTGTTTGCCTCTGTTTCACTGTGTTTGACTCTGTTTCACTCTGTTTGCCTTTGTTTCACTCCGTTTGCCGCTGGTTCACTCTGTTTGCCTCTGGTTCACTCAGTTTGCCTCTGTTTCACTCTGTTTGCCTCTGTTGAAGTCTGTTTAAGTCTGTTTGCCTGTGTTTGCCTCTGTTTGCCTCTGTTTGCCTTTGTTTGCCTCTGTTTGCCTCTGCTTAAGTTTGTTTAACTCTGTTTCACTCTTTTTGCCTCTGTTTAAGTCTGTTTCAATCTGTTGGCTTCTGTTTAAGTCTGTTTGCCTCTGTTTGCCTCTGCTTAAGTCTGTTTAAAACTGTTTAACTCTGTTTGCCTCTGCTTGCCTCTGTTTAAGTCTGTTTCACTGTGTTTGTCTCTGTTTGCCTCTGTTTAAGTCTGTTTACCTCTGTTTAAGTCTGTTTGCCTCTGTTTAAGTCTGTTTGCTTCTGTTTAAGTCTGTTTGCCTCTGTTTAAGTCTGTCTGCCTCTATTTCAATCTGTTTGCCTCTGTTTAACACTGTTTGCCTCTGTTTCACCCTGTTTGCCTCTGTTTAACACTGTTTGCATCTGTTTAACACTGTTTGGAAATGTTTAACTCTTTTTGCCTCTGTTTAACACTGTTTGCCTCTGTTTGCCTCTGTTTAAGTCTGTTTACCTCTGTTTAAGTCTGTTTGCCTCTGTTTAAGTCTGTTTGCTTCTGTTTAAGTCTGTTTGCCTCTGTTTAAGTCTGTCTGCCTCTGTTTCAATCTGTTTGCCTCTGTGTAACACTGTTTGCCTCTGTTTCACCCTGTTTGCCTCTGTTTAACACTGTTTGCATCAGTTTAACACTGTTTGGAACTGTTTAACACTGTTTGCATCTGTTTAACACTGTTTGGAAATGTTTAACACTGTTTGCCTCTGTTTAACACTGTTTGCCTCTGTTTGCCTCTGTTTGCCTCTGTTTAAGTCTGTTTGCCTCTGTTTAAGTCTTTATGCCTCTGTTTAAGTCTGTCTGCCTCAGTTTCAGTCTGTTTGCCTCTGTTTCACTCTGTTTGCCTCTGTTTCACACTGTTTACCTCTGTTTCACTCTGTGTGCCTCTGTTTCACTCTGTTTGCCTCTGGTTAAATCTTCTTGCCTCTGTTTCACTCTGTTTGCCTCTGTTTCACTCTGTTTCACTCTGTTTGCCTCTGTTTCACACTGTTTGCCTCTGATTCACTCTGTTTGCCTCTGTTTCACTCTGTTTGCCTCTGTTTAAGTCTTGTTGCTTCTGTTTCACTCTGTTTGCTTCTGTTTAAGTCTTCTTGCCTCTGTTTCACTCTGTTTGCCTCTGTTTCACTCTGGTTCACTCTGTTTGCCTCTGTTTCACTCTGTTTGCCTCTGTTTCACTCTGGTTGCCTCTGTTGCACTCTGTTTGCGTCTGTTTCACTCTGTTTGCCTCTGTTTCACTCTGTGTGCCTCTGTTTCACTCTGCTTGCCTCTGTTTAAGTCTGTTTCACTCTGTTTGCCTCTGTTTAAGTGTTTTTGCATCTGTTTAAGTCTGTTTGCATCTGTTTAAGTCTGTTTGCCTCTGTTTAATCTGTTTGCCTCTTTTTAAGTCTGTTTGCCTCTGGTTCACTCTGTTTGCCTCTGTTTCAGTCTGCTTGCCTCTGTTTCACTCTGTTTGCCTCTGTTTCACTCTGTTTGCATCTGTTTCACTCTGTTTGCCTCTGTTTCACTCTGTTTGCATCTGTTTCAGTCTTCTTGCCTCTGTTTCACTCTGTTTGCCTCTGTTTAAGTCTTCTTGCCTCTGTTTCACTCTGTTTGCCTCTGTTTCACTCTCTTTAACTCTGTTTCACTCTGCTTGCCTCTGTTTCACTCTGTTTGCCTTTGTTTCACTCTGTTTGCCTCTGTTTCACTGTGTTTGCCTCAGCTCCACTCTGTTTGCCTCTGTTTCAGTCTTCTTGCGTCTGTTTCACTCTGTTTGCCTCTGTTTCACTCTGTTTCACTCTGTTTGCCTCTGTTTCACTCTGTTTGCCTCTGTTTCACTGTGTTTGACTCTGTTTCACTCTGTTTGCATCTGTTTAACACTGTTTGGAAATGTTTAACTCTGTTTGCCTCTGTTTAACACTGTTTGCCTCTGTTTGCCTCTGTTTAATCTGTTTACCTCTGTTTAAGTCTGTTTGCCTCTGTTTAAGTCTGTCTGCCTCTGTTTCAATCTGTTTGCCTCTGTTTAACACTGTTTGCCTCTGTTTCACCCTGTTTGCCTCTGTTTAACACTGTTTGCATCTGTTTAACACTGTTTGGAAATGTTTAACTCTGTTTGCCTCTGTTTAACACTGTTTGCCTCTGTTTGCCTCTGTTTAAGTCTGTTTACCTCTGTTTAAGTCTGTTTGCCTCTGTTTAAGTCTGTTTGCTTCTGTTTAAGTCTGTTTGCCTCTGTTTAAGTCTGTCTGCCTCTGTTTCAATCTGTTTGCCTCTGTGTAACACTGTTTGCCTCTGTTTCACCCTGTTTGCCTCTGTTTAACACTGTTTGCATCAGTTTAACACTGTTTGGAACTGTTTAACACTGTTTGCATCTGTTTAACACTGTTTGGAAATGTTTAACACTGTTTGCCTCTGTTTAACACTGTTTGCCTCTGTTTGCCTCTGTTTGCCTCTGTTTAAGTCTGTTTGCCTCTGTTTAAGTATGTATGCCTCTGTTTAAGTCTGTCTGCCTCAGTTTCAGTCTGTTTGCCTCTGTTTCACTCTGTTTGCCTCTGTTTCACACTGTTTACCTCTGTTTCACTCTGTGTGCCTCTGTTTCACTCTGTTTGTCTCTGGTTAAATCTTCTTGCCTCTGTTTCACTCTGTTTGCCTCTGTTTCACTCTGTTTCACTCTGTTTGCCTCTGTTTCACACTGTTTGCCTCTGATTCACTCTGTTTGCCTCTGTTTCACTCTGTTTGCCTCTGTTTAAGTCTTGTTGCTTCTGTTTCACTCTGTTTGCTTCTGTTTAAGTCTTCTTGCCTCTGTTTCACTCTGTTTGCCTCTGTTTCACTCTGGTTCACTCTGTTTGCCTCTGTTTCACTCTGTTTGCCTCTGTTTCACTCTGGTTGCCTCTGTTGCACTCTGTTTGCGTCTGTTTCACTCTGTTTGCCTCTGTTTCACTCTGTGTGCCTCTGTTTCACTCTGCTTGCCTCTGTTTAAGTCTGTTTCACTCTGTTTGCCTCTGTTTAAGTCTTTTTGCATCTGTTTAAGTCTGTTTGCATCTGTTTAAGTCTGTTTGCCTCTGTTTAATCTGTTTGCCTCTTTTTAAGTCTGTTTGCCTCTGGTTCACACTGTTTGCCTCTGTTTCAGTCTGCTTGCCTCTGTTTCACTCTGTTTGCCTCTGTTTCACTCTGTTTGCACCTGTTTCACTCTGTTTGCCTCTGTTTCACTCTGATTGCATCTGTTTCAGTCTTCTTGCCTCTGTTTCACTCTGTTTGCCTCTGTTTAAGTCTTCTTGCCTCTGTTTCACTCTGTTTGCCTCTGTTTCACTCTCTTTAACTCTGTTTCACTCTGCTTGCCTCTGTTTCACTCTGTTTGCCTTTGTTTCACTCTGTTTGCCTCTGTTTCACTGTGTTTGCCTCAGTTCCACTCTGTTTGCCTCTGTTTCAGTCTTCTTGCGTCTGTTTCACTCTGTTTGCCTCTGTTTCACTCTGTTTCACTCTGTTTGCCTCTGTTTCACTCTGTTTGCCTCTGTTTCACTGTGTTTGACTCTGTTTCACTCTGTTTGCCTTTGTTTCACTCCGTTTGCCGCTGGTTCACTCTGTCTGCCTCTGGTTCACTCAGTTTGCCTCTGTTTCACTCTGTTTGCCTCTGTTGAAGTCTGTTTAAGTCTGTTTGTCTGTGTTTGCCTCTGTTTGCCTCTGTTTGCCTTTGTTTGCCTCTGTTTGCCTCTGCTTAAGTTTGTTTAACTCTGTTTCACTCTTTTTGCCTCTGTTTAAGTCTGTTTCAATCTGTTGGCTTCTGTTTAAGTCTGTTTGCCTCTGTTTGCCTCTGCTTAAGTCTGTTTAAAACTGTTTAACTCTGTTTGCCTCTGCTTGCCTCTGTTTAAGTCTGTTTCACTGTGTTTGTCTCTGTTTGCCTCTGTTTAAGTCTGTTTACCTCTGTTTAAGTCTGTTTGCCTCTGTTTAAGTCTGTTTGCTTCTGTTTAAGTCTGTTTGCCTCTGTTTAAGTCTGTCTGCCTCTGTTTCAATCTGTTTGCCTCTGTGTAACACTGTTTGCCTCTGTTTCACCCTGTTTGCCTCTGTTTAACACTGTTTGCATCAGTTTAACACTGTTTGCCTCTGTTTGCCTCTGTTTAAGTCTGTTTACCTCTGTTTAAGTCTGTTTGCCTCTGTTTAAGTCTGTTTGCTTCTGTTTAAGTCTGTTTGCCTCTGTTTAAGTCTGTCTGCCTCTGTTTCAATCTGTTTGCCTCTGTGTAACACTGTTTGCCTCTGTTTCACCCTGTTTGCCTCTGTTTAACACTGTTTGCATCAGTTTAACACTGTTTGGAACTGTTTAACACTGTTTGCATCTGTTTAACACTGTTTGGAAATGTTTAACACTGTTTGCCTCTGCTTAACACTGTTTGCCTCTGTTTGCCTCTGTTTGCCTCTGTTTAAGTCTGTTTGCCTCTGTTTAAGTCTGTATGCCTCTGTTTAAGTCTGTCTGCCTCAGTTTCAGTCTGTTTGCCTCTGTTTCACTCTGTTTGCCTCTGTTTCACACTGTTTACCTCTGTTTCACTCTGTGTGCCACTGTTTCACTCTGTTTGCCTCTGGTTAAATCTTCTTGCCTCTGTTTCACTCTGTTTGCCTCTGTTTGCCTCTGTTTCACTCTGTTTGCCTCTGTTTCACACTGTTTGCCTCTGATTCACTCTGTTTGCCTCTGTTTCACTCTGTTTGCCTCCGTTTAAGTCTTGTTGCTTCTGTTTCACTCTGTTTGCTTCTGTTTAAGTCTTCTTGCCTCTGTTTCACTCTGTTTGCCTCTGTTTCACTCTGGTTCACTCTGTTTGCCTCTGTTTCACTCTGTTTGCCTCTGTTTCACTCTGGTTGCCTCTGTTGCACTCTGTTTGCGTCTGTTTCACTCTGTTTGCCTCTGTTTCACTCTGTGTGCCTCTGTTTCACTCTGCTTGCCTCTGTTTAAGTCTGTTTCACTCTGTTTGCCTCTGTTTAAGTGTTTTTGCATCTGTTTAAGTCTGTTTGCATCTGTTTAAGTCTGTTTGCCTCTGTTTAATCTGTTTGCCTCTTTTTAAGTCTGTTTGCCTCTGGTTCACTCTGTTTGCCTCTGTTTCAGTCTGCTTGCCTCTGTTTCACTCTGTTTGCCTCTGTGTCACTCTGTTTGCATCTGTTTCACTCTGCTTGCCTCTGTTTCACTCTGTTTGCATCTGTTTCAGTCTTCTTGCCTCTGTTTCACTCTGTTTGCCTCTGTTTAAGTCTTCTTGCCTCTGTTTCACTCTGTTTGCCTCTGTTTCACTCTCTTTAACTCTGTTTCACTCTGCTTGCCTCTGTTTCACTCTGTTTGCCTTTGTTTCACTCTGTTTGCCTCTGTTTCAGTATGTTTGCCTCAGTTCCACTCTGTTTGCCTCTGTTTCAGTCTTCTTGCGTCTGTTTCACTCTGTTTGCCTCTGTTTCACTCTGTTTCACTCTGTTTGCCTCTGTTTCACTCTGTTTGCCTCTGTTTCACTGTGTTTGACTCTGTTTCACTCTGTTTGCCTTTGTTTCACTCTGTTTGCCGCTGGTTCACTCTGTTTGCCTCTGGTTCACTCAGTTTGCCTCTGTTTCACTCTGTTTGCCTCTGTTGAAGTCTGTTTAAGTCTGTTTGCCTGTGTTTGCCTCTGTTTGCCTCTGTTTGCCTTTGTTTGCCTCTGTTTGCCTCTGCTTAAGTTTGTTTAACTCTGTTTCACTCTTTTTGCCTCTGTTTAAGTCTGTTTC